>PVKM010004675.1:0-51154 GCA_004027735.1 Carollia perspicillata
TTGCCTTAATTAGGGAATTCGTTTAGTTACTGGGCAAGTCATGAGCGTGTTGCCTGGGCCTTGATTTTCCTGTCTGAAAAAGGAGGTTTAGACAAGGCATGTTCTTCAGTTTGGTTCATTTCATGATAGGGAGTCACACCACTCCCCCACTGGAACCCAGCACTGTGAGTGTGTCTACAGAGGAGAGTCTTTGGTCAGAGGATTTAAGGTGTTCCTCTAAATAATGGTTGTTAACAAACACAGGGGGAAAAAAATCTGTTCCCTTAGCAAATATTTAAGTCATCTTGTGTGGTAGTTAAACTAAAGATATATGCATATTCAATTATTGGCTCATGGAACCATTTAAAGTTTCCATAGATCTGAGTCTTTGTTCTTTAGTTATTAAACTGTTTTGGTCTCCAGAAGTGGATTAAATTGGAGGAAACTAAGAAACTGACTGGGTTCTCTTTATTAAGATTTTGATTAACTTGGTCACCCAATTCCCAACAAGTCCCTATTGCTTACTGTTGCTTTAGATTATTTTAACATTTAAATTCTCAGGACTAGTACCTTTAATGTGAAATATTGGGTATATGGTTTACAATTAAATTTTAGATAGCTGTTTTGGTTTGTCAGCTTATTTGACAAGATTAGCTATTTATACCTTCAACATAGTCCTCACTAGACTGTAGTAAGAAAAGTGCCATAGGACTTTTGTATGTAGATGGTTTGGTGTTTGAAGTAGAGAGAGAGTGGGCGTAGGCACTCGGATGTGGGAGAGATTTTACTTATTTTCTGAGGCAAGGTTTGACCTCGAAAGTGAAAAAAATTTACACTGCAATTTTGAAGTAAATTTATATATTCATTTATTGTCATTCACTTGGTTAAAAAAATGGTTTTTAAAACTGTTTTACAAATAGTTGGTAGACCACACAGTCACCGTAATGCTTTTCTAATGAAACTCCAAAAAATGTTGACACAAAATATTATCAAATAGCCTGTGATTGCCCTGGCTGGTGTGGCTCAGTGGATTGAGCGCTGGCCTGTGAACCCAAAGGTCGAAGGTTTGATTCCCAGTCAGGGCACATGCTTGGGTTGCTGAAGAGGTCCCAGGTTGGGGCATGAGAGAGGCAACCTGTTTTTCTTACACACTGATGTTTCATTCTTTCTCCCTCCCTTCCCCTCTCTCTAAAAAATAAATACAATCTTACATTAAAAAATAAAAATAAAAACAACCTGTGATTTTGTACAAATCTATATTTCATTATTTTATAATTGTTTCTTTAAAAGTTTTTTTAAAAAGATTTTATTTATTTTTAGAGAGTGGGGAGGGAGGGAGAAGGAGGGAGAGAAACATCAATGTGTGAGGAGACTTGGCCTACAACCCAGGCATGTGCCTTGACTGGGAATGGAAATGGTGACCTTTCTTTTTGCAGGCCAGTGCTCAATCTGCTGAGCCACACCAGCCAGGGCTATAATTCACTTTTTAGATCATTTTTAAGTTTAATTCCATTTGCCTGCCTTTAAACAACATGAAGTCATAACCATGAGCACCTTGTGTGCCCTCTTTTCACACATGTTTAGTAAGTACTAGGCTAGGTTTGATATTAGCACCATTACTGATCTAATCATATTATTAATCTGGTATTTTGTGCAGCCTGCCAGTAAAAAGTTTGAAGACATATCACCAGACTTCTTATACATTTATAAGCAATATAAATATACCTTTATAATGAATAGAAAAATTAAGTGGAGAGGTTAAAATAAATTTCTCGTTCTCAGAGCACCACATTGGCTTGTCCTGTGTGGCCCTAGGGTGTGGTGCGCCCACTCTGCAGACTACTAGCCATGCATTTCAAACACTTCTGGAACTGTAGCCCTGGAAGGGAGCATCTGTAAGATAATGAATGCAAAACACCTTTAGAGGCTTGGGTTTTTTGACCTCCTTGGTGTGTCTATTCTTTCTAATTTTGACTTCCTACTCCAGTAATTGCCTCTGCCTGTCACTCACAGCAGCTGTGTCTGCCCCTGATTAGTGTCCCTGCCAGTCTCACTTGGCCACCTCCTTCCCATTCCCTCCAGGTCCTTTAATCCAGCCAAATGGGTCTCTTCTTCATGCCTAAAATGTGTTTTGTGTTTTCCTCGATATCCTTCAAGGTTCAGTTCCAGTAACAACACTGCCTGTTTACTTCAAGGCGTTCCATGACTGCTCCAACAGGAGGCTGTCACACTGCCTATTTTTACTCTGTCTGTAATAATACTTTTTTCATGTGCCTCTTTTGTTACTCCAAGTAGGTAGGTTGCAGCCTGCTTGAAGCTTGAGTTTGAGACTTACATCTACCCTTCCCAATGAGTGGGGCACAGCAGGCACTTGTTAAGTAGCATTTGATATGCTCCTTCTGGATGGTGGTATTTGGATCCCAAACCTGTATGACGATCAGGTGAAAGCTGCTTGGCAAAGTTGTACACCACAGCTTTGCGTAACAGTTCTGGCTCTTGTGGATATCTTAGGATTCTTCAGCAAGTCTATGGAACCCAGAGTAAAGATGAATCCAGAGTGTGGGCCCTTATGCTAAAATTCAGAATGAACTCTGATTTCGCTAGATGTTTTATAGGATTTTAGTTCTAATAATCTCATCTAACCGTGTTTGCTCAGTTGTTTTCCTTTTGGAAGAGTGATTTATAGTCAGAATATTCACTGAGGCTTCTTAATGGGGAGTTTAATTATAGTAATGGACTTGGGTTTGTACTGAAGAGAGCAAAGAGAAGCAGCATGTTGCTGAGGATGTGGATCGAGTGTGCGCACCAGTGATCATCCCTGGCACCACTGGTTGCTTCCTCAGGTGGACCGCAGTCCTGATGGTGTTGCGGGCAAGCCCAGTTACGAGGTTTGCTCGAGGCATTAAACTTGACTTGTGTCTTAATAGTAATGATTATACTTACTGATTATTTACTCACAGTCTTTGTGTAGTCCTTTCGCCCTCCAAACATTTTCTTAAGAATTTCAAATATACAGAAAAGGAGAAGGAAATATACAGCAAATACCCATATTGTACTCACTTATGATACCAAAAGTAAACATTTTGTAGTATTTGCTTGTCAAGTATCTTACATAGAGCTTTTGCACCCCCGCCCCCTTATTGTATGTATTAAAGAATAATTCTGGAAAACTTAAAGGCTTTGTTAGATGGCTGGGCCTTTCTTTAGGTACCAACACTGTTTTAAACAGATAACATGGAGGAGGAATTTTCTCCAAGTGCCTTTTAAGAGTTCCATCTTAACAGGTGTTTTTCCTCCTGGACTTGCCCTTCGTGTTTTTGGGTGGTTGTATTAAGTGATCCACAATTATATGGTATGAGGGTACCTTGTTTTTTACCTGGCACCTGAGAGCGAGAATTAGTACTTACGTGAGAAAGCCAATTTCTCTTCCCCAGCCCTTCTGCCTTTTGGCCCTGTGTATTGCACCTTTAAGATGAAATCAGTATATTTGCTGGGGGAAATAGTTTTTGTGTTAATAGGTGGGAAACTGAGGAATAATTGTGCAAAAGGACTCTGACCTTGGACTTTGTGTGGCAGGTAATGTCATAATGGAGAAGTTAAGTTGGTCTCAGAAGTGTTGGGGTGGTAGAGAGGTATGAAATAGCAGAAAACAAAACCTCTTTGAGTAGGCCTGTACGTGGAGGAGGCTCTCCAGGGCAGGGGGCCTCCGAGAGTGCAGCCTCTGTCCCCTCTTGATGCCTTGAGCAAACAGCGGATCAGAGCCTCTTATAAGTAAGGTGACCAGCCAGTGTATTGACACGCACAGACACAATAGAAAACTGCATTAGGAGGTGAGCCGTTGGGATTTGCAGTAAATATATTACATAACACAAGTGACTTGCCGATACTGCTTGTTTAGCAGTTTGCAAGGGCAATGACAGTATGGATTTTTGAATTAGAAGGGAAGGGCTGTTCTTTCTCTGTGCGGGAACATCTACTTGATGGCTGGGGAGAAAATTGATTTAGAGAACAAAATGCAGCCGCCTTTATTTGTGCCATTTGAAAGGCTTCTATGGATTAGTGAGTGAAAATAAAAAGGTCGCTTTCCATTTAGGAAAGGGGCCTAAACATTGATCTGCATGTTGGTCTGGTATAGAGAGAATAAAGGATGGGCCACCGGGATGGAGGAAGGGCAGCCGCTCCCCGTGCAGCCTGCAGCTACAGGTGCCCTCTTGGTTCTTAGGAGTTGTCTTTTTCAGCTCTGGTTTTCAAAAATCAGCCTCATAGGTTTAGTATTGTCCAGTAAGCTTATTTGGTTCATTAGAGTGAGTAGTCATAGTCCCCATCCATTGAGCTCCCACATGCCCTAGGAATTGTGCTGTAGGAGCCCTCTGTAAATCCTTCTAGTTCCCTGTTCCCCCTTTGTGTGGGGGCTAATTATTCCTCCTTACAAAAGAATTAACAGGCTAGTAGGTTAGGGGATGAAGACAGGACCTACCCCAGAGGGTAGTTAACCAGGATTGAGTGAGTTTCTTTATACAGAAGCAGTTACAATGGTGCCTGTTTTGTGGGCACTCTTGAGGATAGCTGTTCTTGAAATCTGTTATTGATCCCTTTAAAACTGTACCCAGTTGTTGGAATTTTAGGCCACACTCCCATCTTGTTTTTTTTCCAAGACTAGTTTCCTTCCTCCCTCCATCTGAATTGTTCATTTTTCATTTTTTCTCCCTCAGTGACTAAGTTTTTTATTTGTTTCTTTCTTCAGATCAGAAGCATTTATCTTAAGGCTGAAGAGGAACTTTTTTTTTTAAATGAGGGCCCTATTGGCAACCTGTCGTGTAAGGAATCTAGAGGAATTAAATTGCCTTATTTAGGCTAAACAGTAAAATGTGCCTTTGGAAGGCATCAGCTTTAAGTGGTTAATACAGCTAACAGTGAAAATAGAGTTGTGTTGAATTTTTTCAAGAGGGTAGATGAACAACAAAGAGGATTTGGTTCATTTTACTAAGTGTGTTTTGGCAGAAAAAGGGGTTGGAGGTGCATTTCAGATTTTTTTTTTCAGTGTAGAAAATCCAACTTTTAATTGAAGAGACTTTGCGGTGAGGGGGGCAGTAATGAATTACAAGACCAACTTGTTACTCAGAGAAAGAAGTCTTTACCCTTGATGAGTGAGTACACCATTTAGTGAGGTATGTATTTTGGCTATGAAAATACCTGAGGTGCTGTGCAGAAGTTTGAGGAGGTAGTTGTGTAATGCTCTTTAGTGTGCATCATGGGCTTGAGGTTTTAGTGGACTGTCATATTTACAGCTTTGCTGTGTGCTGTTATTTGGAGAGCAGGAACAGAAATGCACAAGGGAGGAAAGGGCCATTAGGATTGGACACAGTGGAAACTGCGGCTGTTGTCTCTTACTGCCCAGCAGGATGCAGTAGAAACATCTTACGTGTCTTTGTAAGTACTGGGGATAAAGGAGGGCACAGCTGAGACAAATTCTCACAGTACCTGTTCTCACAATTGCTTAAAAGCTCAGCTGCCTTCTGACATCTGTGTGCTGAGAAGCTGCATGTTTCTGTCACTTTGTGTTTAGCTCCAGTAGGTCCTGAAGTCCTGAGTCTCTAGGGAAAGCGTGAGGTTCTTCATACCCACCCCAGCCTGCCGGTTGGCCTAGGTTCTGGAGCCTTTTTCATTTGTGAGCTGGCTGGGTCTTTCACAGTGCCTGGACTGTGAGCTCCTGCAGAGCCAGTTTTCTTGCAGGGCTACCAGGAAGATTGGACTCAGACCACCGAAATGGATCCAAGGTCTGTACTTTTTTAGCTGACCAAAGACCAAAATCCTCTCAGTCCAAGGGAACTGATAACTTTAGAATCTTATGGGAAATCGATATTCCATGATAGACTACATCGGATGCTGTGATATTCATGAGCTAAATGATGTATAAAGAGGTGTCACATTGTGACTGCTTGGATTTCTGTAAGGGTACAGGGGTTTTTGAACTGGTCGTTAAATCTGTATCCTTATTTCTTGACTAACGGATCAAATACATGACTTACTCATGTAAAGAGCCCCAGAAACATAAATGTCAGTATACACTGTGATCTTGTGCAGCCGTTATTTTAGTCATTTATTTTATCACAAGGTCAAATATCCCCAGAAAGCTGTGGTTTCTTTTTTTAGTTTTTCTTATTCGCTACTGGAATTACTCTTGTCAGTTTCCTTCAAAGTACTGAACTTGCTCAAGGTTTATGCGGAATGAGTGAGTACCAAGTGTTGCTTCTCAAAACAGTATAAAAGGAAAGGGGCTTTTGAGTAGACTTTGCACTATGAGAATATTGGTATTGACACTTTTTATAATTTGGAGTATAGTTTGAAGACCAGATTCTACTGTTTGTCGCATACTGGTTAATATGGCTGTAAAGAGGAGATGAATGTGGCTACTTTTCCAAGTCTATTACTCAGGAGGACTGTAAATTTGATTGGCTGTTACAATTCTAGCAGAATCATTCGATTTGAGAGCAATAGAAAGATAAGATATCCAATTACCCAAATGATTTGCAGGGTTAGCCAACGTTGTCATGGAGACACGAGTTGGAACAAATTAAATTTTAAGCAATAAAATAATCTTAAAGCCCGTCTGGGAACAAGAAAATTTGGCAGTGGCACTTACCTGAATTGAATCTTAGCTTGACACGATGTTGTTTGACATTGATATACTGTGGGGGCCTAAACTTATATATGGCACAGCCTTCCCTTAAAAAAGTAGCTTGGCCTAACAAGTACAGGGGAATATTAGTAAAAATCAGGATATTACATTGATTCCATGGCTTAAATGATAATTAGGCTCTGGGTTCCCGGGAATATTTTGTATTTAAGGATTGAAATGCCTTAATAATGCTTAAGCATCATTAATTGGACACTTGAAAAAAGATTGACTTCTCAGCAGCCTGCAGTTTCTGGAACTGCTGCTCCCTTTGTGTGTGTTAACAGACTTAAAAGAAATCGTGGGTGTCTTGGTGTGGGGGGTGGAGGTGTAAGTATGCATATATTTGCATGTACGAGTAAGGAGATTTTGGCACAGGCTCCTGCACTGCAGATGATTCTTTGTATTTGTTAAAATTTCGATTTAGCTGCAGGACTGCTTACAGACTGGAAAAATCGCCTTCCAAACTTTAGCCGATGACCCAAAACCTGAGTATGTGTCACCCCGGGACTTAGAAGGTTATTTCCCCCTATTAACGCATTTATTGTTTAACTGGTTCCTGGCTTGTGCCACAGATTTGAAAACAGCCAAGTGGCCCAGAAGGAGGGAGGGCTTTTATCCACATGTCTGTTAGACAGATGGAGATGAAAATTGGTCTGAGGTCAAGCCATTTGCAGCGTTCTCACAGCCTTCGATTTTCCTCTCATCCTCACCACAGATCATCTCAAATGATTCAGTAATGACCAAAAGTGCAACCTTGACCTTTATTCCCTGGTGGATTACTGTGTTTCACAGTCCAAATGGCAGGAAGTCTATGCTGTTCTTCCAGAAGGAGCTCGGCATTATTGAACCAGCCCAGCCCTGTGGGAACCCTGTGAGGGCAGACCAGTGTAACAGGATATGTGGGTTAAATTTGGTTTCTACTGCTCTGGGAAACAAGAATTGACATGTCCTGAACCCACATAATTAATGGAAGAATATCTAGGATGCTTTCTAAAAACATACATGAGCACAGAAGTTGATTTGTCTACTTGTAAAATAACTGGTGAATTATAGGAGTGATAACTTCTGGTGGCACCTGGTTTGTAAGTCATTCTCACTTTCATAATTTAGTTGTTCTCTGTTCTTATTTAACGCTTCGTTTCCCCCATGTATCTTAGAGAATACATTGTAATGGTGTATCATATTGAAATTATAAATTGACATGGCTGGGCATAAGAGGACCCAGGGCTTTTCTTTAGCATACTTTTAGTTGTATATATTTTTGGTCACTCTGTGTAACCCTGAATAAATTTTCTTTCATACAGTATACTTTTGCCCCTGAAAAGTGGCTTGAATATAATCTTGGGGAAATGATGATGATTTTTTCTCTTGCTTAGATTTCTCTGTGTATTGTATTGTGATGTGATGACCAGTGTTTTAAAAATAATAACTTAATTTGTATTTAAAATGGTATTCTTGTTTGCTTCTACCTGCATAGCTGCATTAATATTCTGTGAATCTTGAATACACTAGTCAAGTCTGTCATCTAGGATCCTTGTACTTAGCATCTTCTTAAATACTTAAAAGCTTTTCCAAAAGGTTATGCTTTGAAAATTCATACCAGCATCCCAGATTTCATTTTAATGATGAGCTAAGATGCTTTTGAGAAAATAATTTCTATTAAATGTTGACTTTGCTATGCACAGTGTTTTTCTACATCAGTAGCTCCCAACCTGTGATTCCCTGCACTTGCTGGGTACAGCAGTGCACTGTTCCTAAGGAAAAGGCAGTCCCCCAATTCAAAGTAGAGGCCCCTCCCTTAAAATCTGTCTTACGGCCACTTGAAGGGTAAATTTAATTCTGGAGCTTTATAGGTTTCTTGGCACATGATATTGATTGAAAAGAGAATCTCAGTTTCCAACTGGAAAGGCCAAGAACCTTGTCTTCCTTCCCAAGGTACCACCTCTCCAGGAACAAAGCCTGTGGGGGAGTAAGACTCAGGAGTGGGGCTTCCAGGCTGAGACTGAGCTGGGGGCTCAATGGCTTTGCTCTGGGGCTCTTCCATCACATACATATATGACCTGTGGCCATTCTTCTGCTGGGTCACATGGCACTGGTGGTGTAGGCCTCCTGGAGGAGTAGTTGCTTTCGCAAGGAAGTCACTCTGGAAGAAGAGTGGCAGTGTCATGCTTGTGTAGCATGCTTTTAAACTTAGCGAGCACTATCCCATGGTCACCTTAGGCAGGAAATTCTTCTCCTACTCTCTGGATTGGCTAACAGTTCCAACCTGTTAGGGAAATATTCACACCAAACTGCTGATCCAGTGATCTCCAAACAAGATGTGGGGAGCGAGGATGGGAAATGCTCAAGTCAGGGATCAGTGGTGTTTGATTGTAGTGCTTCGTCATCATGGAAGGCGTAGAGATAGTGATCACAGACCAGAGGAGGTCAGTACCAACCAAAGACAGGTAAGACAGACCTAAAAGGTAGCTATAGTGGAGAGCGTTTTCAGTTTTATTGCAAAGAAAATTTTTTACACATTTTGAAAAAAGAACCTTCTCTAAAACCTTGTTTTCAGAGGTAACTTCATTTTGCACATTCCCAGGCAGCCTTTGTCTTTACATAGGCCTATTTTATTTTCATAATTGTAATTTTAGTCTTCCTGTGATGATGATGATATAGTTGGTTTTTCCTCCCACTAATTCTGCTGTTGTATGATATTATCTAATTTCTTATGAGCTCCTTCATGATTAAGACCTTTGAAGAGGGTGAAAGATGTGTATTTGCTGGGGTGTAGTTCAGGGGAGGCTTGTTCTTTTTCTTTTCTGAGAACAATAGGTGTTGACTTCACAGTAATGTTCTGTGATTCACCCTTTAGAGTTTGTCTTCAAAACCTATGTCGCAATGGAGTGCATTTTCCTTTAAGGCCACCAAAAAGCTGTCTTTTTCCATCATGGGACAAGTCAGTGCTATTTCATGTGAATAGCACTTTCTGAACCCCATAACAAGGCACTTCCGAATAATGGAAATCTGCCGGTTAGGCACTGAAACAGCTGCTATGCTTTTGTCAAGGACGCATCTTTACCAAAATGACAAATTAAAGCCCAAATGCTCTGCTTGGCAACAGTTGGGTCAAAACATTTAAGTCATTAATTAGAAGGAACTGAAGGGGGGGAAATTTACACAAATACACAGTGTTGGAGACTCAACTTCAGTTTGGAAATGCAACTGAATTCTTAAAAAAAACACACACACACAAAAATGAGGGCAGCCCTCAAGTGGGGCCTGCCAAGCTTGTCATTTGCAAATAAATCAAAAGACCATCATTGTAGAAAGGAGAACCAATGAATAGAGTTGCTTTGTCATTCTTTGATGGGCCCCATACTCAAGCCTGCTATTAAAAATGAATGCATTCAAGAGACTCTGCATTAAGAACATAAACAATTAAGGGCACTTGAGTTGCTCTGATGAGAGCTGCCACGAAGAAGATACAAGAGCAAGAGCTTTCTCCAGAGATGCAGGCCCCTGCAATCTGTCTCCAGAGGAGCCAGAGAATGGGAGCAATTAGTGTTGCTATCTCCGCCCCAGCAGCCTTCAGCAGGTTTTTCCCCTCTTTCTTTTAACCCCTCCTCGTTTCCAGAGAGGCTGCAGTGAACGATGAGCAGGGAAAAGGATAGAGTCTGCGCCCACTTGGAAAGGACTCAGATTGAGAATGTTGTAGGAGCTGCCAAGTGAGGGGGAGATGGAACACAAAAGTTATTATCTGCCAGTAATTGGTGACTTATGTTCTGATTAATTGAGCCACTAAAGGGTTTCTGTCATCTGGTACTCTTTGTTTTGTTCTAATCACAGAGTTTAAGAACGGGCGAGATTGCATTGCCATGGATGGAATCATTTAAATGAATATTGTTTGAGGTTGTTTCCTACAGTAGGCAAATGTGTTCCAACACCCCCGGTTTGTATTCTTGTGTTGGCCTCCTTTTGTAAAAACGTGTGCAGAAGGCTGCCATGGCGTTGTGGCAAGGCTGTGGAGGGAGGCAGGCCTGACTTCCCCGCCCACTTGTTTTTGATGCTCATTCCAGGGGACCTGCTCAGATTGAGGAGTGGAGAGTAGGAGGTGGAAGAGGACCTGCTGCTGTGTGCTAAGCAGTAGACTGCCGCTGTTGAGGTTACGGATGGGATGATGTGCTTCTCAAGCTCTGGTTCTTAGTCCAGTGACTGCAGATCACCAGGAGACTTGATAGAAATGCAGTGCTGGGGCCACAGAAACTCTGGGAGTGGGGCCCAGATGTCACATTTTAGCAAGTCTTTCAGGTGATTCCAAAGCACTCTTGAGTTTGAGAATCACTCATGACCTTATCACAGCCTCAGCTTAATGATACCCCAAGTCCTTTTCATTTGGATTTCTCTAAAATGTGATTAGTCATTTTATTGACACAATTATATTTTAAACAGAAAGCTACTCTGATGTATTAGAACTTAAGGGAAAAATTAACCTTTTCATAAAAGTGCTATGGTGGGAGATAGTAAATCCGGTGAATATTGGGTGTTCTGAAGGAAGTCTCTAGGCCAAGGACCCTCACCCCCCAAAGGGGAGCAGTGTGTTAGAAGGTTGGTTGTAGTGTTTTGCATATGTCATTTTGGGTATGTGGTTTTTATCCAAACATCTTGAATTTCCTCTAGGTTATCTTCAGATACCATCTGCAGGAAATAGGGATGTATTTGACAATGTGTTTTTGTGGATTCTGCTCTCTACTGGTGAGCCACATTGGTGTTAGGGTTGATGCACTGACACACTCTGCCGATAAGGGGTCTAAAGTGCAGTTTGGCTGTGACCTGCTTACCTGAGATTCACAATTTATAACTGAGGTCACTGGTAAAATGCCTGCTTTGCTTTGCAGAGCTCTTAGGCCAAGGGCAGCAAGAGTGCAGTGCCCCTGTCATTGACAGACTGGAATCACTTCTTGCAGTTGACTGAGAGATGATATGGCCTTGGCCTTATGCTGTTGCAGTCCTATTTGGGCTGTAATGCTTTGCAAAACAAGGCTGAGTTTATTAGCTTTATTTCTGATCTTGAGTATTTCCCAGTTTTCCACTTTCACTCCCTGAAGAAAGGACTAAGCAAAGAGTATGGCTTCTAATCTTGCTTCATGATCCTGGGCAAATCATTTCCTTTAGACATTGGTTTCTCCATGTGTGATTTGAGGATTGTAAGAGGGCCAGGCACCAAATGGTTTTAGGGTTTGCCAACACGGTTGTCACACAGTGCCACCGTCTATCACAGGTGTGGTGGGCCTGACTGCCCTTTTCTCTCTCTCCAGTTTAATCATACATTTAGGTAGTAGATCAAGGGTGGTCACAAGGTCACTGGAAAAAAATCACCAGTAACCCTACCCCCCAGCATAATCTCCATTTTTATTTTGGGTATCAACAGTACCTGTTGGCTGCGTGCATGTTGTGTTAAAAAAAATCATACTAACATCACATCTGTTTTGTTGTTCTGCTTTATCTGGTAAAATGTTGGTCATTTAAGCATCATTATCATAAATAGGACCTTAATGGTTACTTGTTCTGCCTTTAGGTTGATGCAGTGCATTAGACTGTTCTCCCAGTATTAGGCAGCCGATTAGACAATTGATTTCTCAGGAGGGCAAGTGTTAAGTTTTTTCAGAAACTCTGTAAATGGTTCTTATGTGTTGATCTGTTATATCTTTACCTGTTTTTATCTTTTTTGCTTTGAAACTAGTGCTGCAGCAAACAGCTTTATGCATAGAATGCTTTTCATTTGAACTATTTCCTTAGGATAAATTCAAAGCTGTGGGAAGCCTTACCAAAGAGCATGAATAATTTCATGCTTTTAATAAACATTGGCCAGTTGCTTTACAAAGCGACTACCAATTTATTCTGTCATCAGTAATACTATTGATTGTTTCAGTTTCCCAGATGACTCATTATTTGTCATATTTTATTAGCTTTTAAAAATAAACTAATGACTGGTGCATAATGACCCACCTTACAACAAAATTTGTGCTTGTTTGGTTGCTGGTTGAACATTTTTCTGTATTTAACTGTTGTCATTTCACAGTTGTAGAAACTTCTGGTCAGAAGGGATTTAGACATTATCTGTTTTCTTTCGTGTGCTTTGTTTTCATGTTCTTGCCCATCTATCTGTTGCCAGATACTTCTTACCAATACTCCACTGTGTTTTTCTCTGGGCTTCCTGCTTGGCTCTAGGAAACCAAAAATCAGTCTGCCAGCCCTTAGCATAAGCAGCACTTTTTATGATCCATCAATTTGCAATTTAATGGTGGTGGAGTTTCCCCTCCCTAATCTGACTTTGGGCAAGGTGCCATTGCATTGCTTTGAGACCTTGGGCAATTACTCTTAAGCAGTCCTCACCCTGTTTTGAGCTTCAAACAGCATTCATTATACATTACTTTGTAGTGGATAAGTGAGCAGACATGGGGGAGTGGCCTCTTCAGTCTTGTAATTAGACAAGGTGTAAGCAGTATGAAAAGGTGGAGAGTTGAGGTTTTAGGAATTATAAATCCTAAAACTTAAGTTCAAATGCCAGAACATGTCTTCAGTTTAAGAGCCCTGCAAAATATACCAGGGTTTGCTTCAAAAGCTGGCCTTTGAGATATTTGACCATATTTAATATAGTTAAAAATATGTGAGTTTTATACCTACTAAGTGTTAAAAAGAAAGAACAGGCCCAAAATGGAGTTGCTTCTGCTAAGCCTCACATTGGCAAACCAAGACAAACCTTCCTGAAACAGTACATTCTTCGCTGCTAATTGGCTTTCTCCTTCTCCTTTGTGCCTTTAAACACCTTTCCTTTTGTCAGCTCTTTGGAGGTCTTTTCTGTTTGCTAGATCACATGCTGTCTGATTCATGACTCATTGAATAAAGCCAATTAAATCTTCAGATTTACTCAGTTGAATTTTGTTTTTTAACATAAGATGTAATTTGTTATTGTAAACAGAGCCTTGTTCTCTAACACTGCTTGGTAGTAGTTTATCTTGTTACCTCTTGATCATTGGGTATGTAGAGATTATTAGTGAACCATTCCTTAAAAACACTGTGTGCCCCGAGGACAGTATTAGTGGCCCAGGGGGCAGTGAGGAGCAGCATCACAGTGTTTAGTGGGAGTCTTGTTCTCATGCTTCCCAGCTCATCCTGTGGGGAAGACTTCTGTGCTGGAAGCTGTTAAGAATCCTTATGGCAACTGTATGTAAGATGTGATTTTAAACCAATAGACTTGATGTACCCAAAGGCAGCACATGCTGTGGAGGATCTTAAAGGGCCAAGAGAAGATTTTATTTTCTGGGTTTTTTGGGGGGGGAGGCAGCTTCCAAGTGGATGTGAGATAGGCCTTGAAGGATTGGGGTAAGAGAATAGGTCGTTATAATAGTTCAGCTGTCGTTTACATATTAGCTTATTTGATTTTGATGAAAGTCAATTCTGATGAGACACTGAAATAGATTGGTAGTAAGAGACCTGTGGCCAGCCATTTGAAATGACTTAAGGACACCTAGTACTGGTTTGCTGAGATGCAAACCCAAAAACTTTGGTTGTGAGCACTACCTCTATTATAAGTTAGTCAGTGAGGAGAGTTGGCATTGGTTAGGAAAATAAAAGATGGTTCTGAACAGGTAATTTGACACCTGCTCCTGTTGCCTCAGTGGGTGGAGGCTGTCCATGATGGTAAGGCTTGATGCTGGGGCCTTTACCCAGCTGGTTGAGTCTTTGGGCACAAAGGTTCCAGGCAAGGCATAGTTCTTGAACACTAGCTAAATGTGTTGCCTTACATGCTGTCAGAAATTTAGGCACAAGGAAGGTTTATTTATAAGCATTTATGACTATTAGTAGGTACCAAATACGACTTCACCTTTCGTCAGGAAAATGATTTCCAGGTGGAAAGTGCAGTTAGCCTGAAGTTTTGTTGTTGGTGTTTTCCACTGTGCGGCCCACTTCAGTGCCTGCAGCCCACAGGAAGAGGCTGGGCAGTGGTTCCGGGCCAGAGTACCAGGGTGCTCTAGCACAGGGCACTATAGTTGTTTTTTTTAAATAGATTTTATTTTTTTTACTTTTTAGAGAGAAGGGAAAGGAAGGAGAAGGAGAGGGAGAGAAACATCAGTGTATGGTTGCCCTTCAGGCGCCCAACTGGGGACCTGGGCTGCAACCCAGGCATGCACCCTGCCTGAGAATTGATCTGGCAACCCCTTGGTTCAGAAGCTGGTGCTCAATCCACTGAGCCACACCAGCCAGGGCAGCCTGAAGTTTTTTTTTCACTGGGGTTGTTATCCTTTGGGAGAGGTAGAAGGCAGTCTGAAGAGCTTATAGAACTTTCTTAATACCTGCTTCAGCGAGGTCAAATATCCAGTTTATCCTGCTTGCAAACTCTGGTTGGAATAGAAGAATGGGTGAGAAACACTACTTGTTAATTTGTGTTCAATTAAAGGTCTTGAATTGAAGCAAGAGATGATACTTAAGAATTAGTGTTGCTTTTCATGCTGCTTTTCAGCGTATTTTTTAAGGGCTGGGAAAAACATTTATGAAATCTTCCTGGGTGGCAGTGATGTTTTAGAATTCGTAAAGAAAACACTGTCAGGGAAACAAGTCACGTCCTCATTCATGTTGCCTTATAGAGGTCTCCTTATAGAGAAGCTAGGGCAGCTCAGAGAATTTCTTGGTAAACTGGAGGTGAGACTTGAATTTAGGCTTCCTTGCTCAAAATCAAGCTCACTTGTCAGACCTGGTGGAGGGGGGAGACAGCTTGGATAAAGGTCCTCCTCTGTCGTCATTTCTGTTTCTTCTCCAGACCATTTATTTAGAATTCCTGGGACAGATGGTATGGCTTTTGATGTTTCTTCATCAGTTTGAGCTTGTAACCTTCCTTCTGTTTCTGTCTTACGTACTGTAACCCAATTTATATGAGCTATGCTTTAATATGTACTTTTTGTGTTTTTTCTGTAAATAACTAATATTATTAAAGGCTTACAAGTTCATTTCATTTGGACCAGGTCTTAAGGGTCTCCTGACAGTTAAAATCAGTTCTACCTTAAAGCCACATTATTATTAAATAAATAAATCATCTTTTCTTGACCAAAATAAAGGTCAAGTACTTAAGCATAGAAAGTACAACCATAGAAGAAAATTAAGAATGGCATCTATAATTTGGAGCATTCTAACTTTGACCCAATGGCCAAGGAACATAGAAACATTATTCTTTAGTTTGACCACATAAAAACTTAGTAATGCACAGCAAAAAATCCATAGTAAGTAAAGTAGAAAGACAAATGGCAAGATGGATAAACTATGCAAGTCAATATTTGTCCTATGGAAAGAACTACAAAAATACAGTGATGCATAAATAATAAAGGAAAAACATAGAAAGGAAAAAATACAGTGGGCCAATAAATACATGAAAAGGTTTAGTCTTTGGAAGAATCTGAGTGATGTAAATAACAGTGAGGTTATTTTTTATCTTATTAGATGGATAAAGATTTTTTAAAAGGTCAACAAAACCCAATATTGACACTATGGGAGAGCATACACCATTATAGACTGGTGGTAATATAAATTGGTACGCCTTACTGCTGGGCATTTATCAGCATGCGTTCCAATTTAAAATATGCATACACTTTGACCTAGCAGTTTCTCTCCTAGGGATTCCTTTTAGAGATCTGTGTAGAGGGTCATTTGACATAGAATTTGTAAATGTGGAGAAGTAGATGAAATTTAAATATCTGGGGTGCTTAACCACCAGTGGGCTTGTATTGTGGGATACATCGAGGATGTCCTCATTCATACCATTTATTGATTTTGAGGGTATCCACGAGACATTTTATAGTGGAGACATTTATAGGAAAGTAGTATGTATAATGGGGCCTCTTGGTATAAAAGTATTCTCTCCACCCTTGGTTTGTGAGTGCTCAAATGATGCTTCTCAGCATCACCAAAATGTTGCTCAGGGTTATCCTTTGATGATAGACCTAGATGTCTGCTTAAAGTGCGCATTAATCATTTTTAAGATCGGGAACCATAAGTGTGAATTTTGGAAAAAGGGAAAGTGTAGAATGTTGTTGGGCCCTGGCTGGTATGGCTCAGTGGCTTGAGTGCTGGCCTGTGAACCAAAGGGTCGCCAGTTCAATTCCGAGGCAGGACACATGCCTGGGTTGTGGGCCAGGTTCCCTCCCTTTCTTCATCCCTTCCACTTTCTCTAGAAATAAATAAATAAAATCTTTAAAAAAAGAATGTTGTTGGGATGTATGATAGGTAGAGAGTTGGAGGAAAAGGTCTAAGAGTTCACGAAGGGCATCCCTACTCCTTTACATGAGTGGAGACCAAATCCACCCTCCCTGGAATTTATTTATGAATTGTCTGTGAGACTCTTTTTCCACTGCTCACAACAGTTTTTGAGCTCATCCATTTTGATGCCTTTTAGTGCTTCTGATGTTTTTTCGTTTCACCTTTTCAGCATCAGCAAAATGTTTCCCTTTGAAGCCCTTTATTTTGGGAAACAAAAAAAAGTCAGTCGGGGCAAGATCAGATGAATAGGGAGGATGGGGCACAGAGGGTCATACTGTTTTTTGGTCAAAAATTGCTGAACACTCAGCATGGTGTGGGCAGGTGCTCTGGTAAATCATTCATCATGAAATGGGCAAGCGCGTTGAGAGCCTTCAAAAAAAATCTCTGTAGTCGAACGCAGCCTCTCGTAGCACGCTAGCTGGTACACTGACACAGATGGGCTCTTAGAACATTCACCTAGTGGGGGGAGCCTGTTCTACAAGAAGCCCTCCTGCCAGAAGGTAATTCTGGGTTTTTTTGGGTTCTCCCTCATAGAACCAAATATATAGTGCCAAACCCTGTTGCAAAGGGAAAAAAAGCCTGCTGGTGCTTTAAGGGAGAGCTATGACCTTGAGTTAGGTTGAGTGGGTGGCTACAATCAGTTAAATTGGGTGGGGCTTCCCAGTTCTGTTTTTGCACCTGGTACAGCTGCATCCTTTTCCATGTAAGTTTGCCCTGCTGGTTAAAGCAAGGTCATGAGTTGGCTCTCCGTACCAGTCATTTCCCCTTCTAGTACTACATTTCTTCCAGGCTGGAACCCTATCTCTGGTGGGGGAGAATTGAGTTGGGTTGGCCCAAATCCAATCCCATCAAATCAAAGGCCTTCTTGCTCAGTTAAATGGAATCATCTTAGAGGACAAAAGGCAGCTCTCTCTTATATACTTAAGTATACGGTTTCTGAGGATTCCGCTTTATCTTACTTACTTTATTCTCTATTTCTTAAGGGCATGGCTGTGTGCTTCATAATTTTGTGTTGTTTGTGATCCTTTTCATTACCAATTTCACTAATATTGACAGAAAACAATGAAATAAATAAGGTCAATGCTGGCACTCTTTTTAGATGACTTTTTTTTCTTTTAAGGGCTGAACTGGTTCTTCCGAGTTAGAAAAAGGCAGAACCGTTTTTGCCTTGTCGGAGGTTGTTGGAGGTGGGTCAGGGAGGTGGATCCTACCCTGCTTGGTAGGATCCTACCCGTGCGTGCTGGAAGCAGGCACCTTTTTTTCCTCTCCCTTGCCAGTTTGTTCCTTGTACCAAAAGGATCTTGTGGATTTGGAGCTGAGCAGAGACATTTCCTACTTTCTTTAGAACAGCCCAAGCTGTGGACACTCAGGACATGTTTTGTTGTATGTTCAGCTGAAATGTGGGCCCTGTCACTGAGGTCTTCACATTTGATGCTGAATTTTACAGATACTCAGAACATCCTGACTTGACTATATGTCTTTGAGTTCTGTTTTAGCATTATTTTCTTGGCTTGTTTAGAGTTGGGACAGGTAGAAAGAGGTCCATGCCGTTTTTCTTCTGGACTCCTCTAGACTGTACCTTGAAAGCTACACTGCTTTGATGGGGCTCCTGCTCCCCTGGTTTCTGACACCCGTTTGAATGAACTTGCTCTAACTACATAAATGTGCCATGGAACGCCATAATTGAATAAGTCTATGAAGGGGTTTGCAATCACCAGGTTAAATGATTATATAGCCTTAAACCATGTAGATTTTCCAATTCAATTAAACTGCTCATTATCTCTTATTTAAGTGACCAATAAAGCGTGCAGTTATGTCTTACTTTGCAAGTGGGATTAATATCTCCTGTTTATCTCAAGATAAATATTAGTAAGGTAGCCTGGGAAAGCAATTTCATGCCCTCAAGTGTGAGGCAGTGGAAGGATCAAGTGTTGGTTATGAAATTTTTATCTTTCTGAACTGATTATGGAGTGTATACTAAACATTTATATGGCTTTGTTCTTTATAGACTGAAATCGCCAAGAGATTGAATACGATTTGTGCACAAGTCATCCCATTTCTGTCTCAGGAAGTAAGTAAAACTGTTCAGCTGTTAAAGTGCAATTATGTTGCTTCTCTGTTTGCAAATTAGCTAGTTTTAAGATGTTAATTTTATCACAAGGAACAAGTGTGAAGAACATCTGTTACAGCTGTGGAGTGTAAACCCCCTGCTATTCCATCTAACAGATCCGAGGGCACACTGTAGAAATGGTGGCAATAGCTCAACCTCAAATTAATTTTTTCCTTTGGAAAACTGCAAAATGACTATATCAAACTTAAAGCTTTGCTTTTCTTTGAGGAGGAGTATAAGCTTAATAGCTACTGATGATTCCAAGTGTCCTTTTCTCTAGAAAGCTTTTATTATAATGAATTTTAAAAATGGTTTCATCAGGGCTGACTTGACCGTGGAAGCAGGTTTTTATTTGTTCTCATATAATGTTGATTTAATGCTGTCCATGGAGGGAGAAGATGCTGATACTCTGATGGACTAAGTGTTCGTGTTATCTTAACTTATGGAGAGATATATATATATATATAAAATCAACTTTGTTAATTTACAAAGCCCCAGAGGTTTAACTTTAAGATTTCAAGAGGGAAAAGCTCTGTATATCAGTAATCTATGTGATTGACTCAAAACCCCAGTATATTTTAGTTCTGGCCTTAAATTTTACCTTGCTTTTGGATACAAGCTCATAAGTGCTAAAGTGTTTTTAAATGTATACAGGCTATATATATATATATATGTATCTTGAGACAGAGTGAAAAACTTACTGGACTTGGAGCTGAAATGCTGCATGTCTGTCATTGGCATCTAGTGCTATGTGCTGCGTAGCGCCATCTCTGCTATTACAGCAGCATACCTTTTCAGCATACCTCATTCAGCATACCTTTTACTTAATGTGACAGTTTAGTTTGTTGGCCTTTTGAATCGTGTTGTTTGTTAGACTTTAGTAATCCTGGTCCCTGCTGTAGTCTGTCTCTGCCTCCTTAAGCACAGGTGTGGCTTCCTTTTCTTTAATGGTGGAAGTTGGGAGGTGTGCAGTGTTTCCAGCCTGTGGACTAAGAGTGGATGTCTTCCTTTCCTTTGTGTGGGAGATGAAATATCTAAAGGCTAATGGAGAGGATTTCCCAGAGTTCGAAAAAACTACTTGTGGGTTGAGATTTGTTGCCCAGAGAAGTGATAGAAGATTTTAAGTATCGAAATGGGCATTGTAAAACGGCTATAAAGTTTATCTGCCCAAATTTATCAGAACCCCTTCTTCTGCAAACCAGGGTGATCTTCCACATTCCGTACTGTTTATTTTCTGAAGCTTCAGGTTACCTTACCATATTAGATGCCTTTTTTGACTTTCCACTATTCCAAGTCTAATTTTTCCATCAGAAGTTTAGTGGTGACTGGTGTTGGTTAGAAACAAGGAAAGTACTGTTCTGTTTTTCTTTCCCTTTTCTACATGTGTGAAATGCGTGCTGGAGAAACTCTGCATATAAATCCATATGCTACAATATGCATTGCATGTGGTGTTTGTCTTTTTGTTGTTATTATTGGAAGGTACAGTGCCTTGCTAACACTTTCTCATTGTTTTCAAAGCACCAACAACAGGTGGCGCAGGCTGTTGAACGTGCCAAACAGGTGACCATGGCAGAGTTGAATGCCATCATCGGGGTACGTGGCCTACCAGGTCTACCTCCTACAGTGTGTATAACCAGCTTTCATTTCTTACTAATTTGATGGCTTAATCTGTATATCTAAAATATTGTATAGCTTAACATTCTCACCCATTTGATAAGGGTGGGAGGGAGAGGGGCTTCAGTTATGGCTGAGGTGTGTAGGGGAAGAGAGATTAGCATAAGGGAGACAATAGGAGAAACATTTATAGAAGGAGAAGAAGAATCAATCTACATTTTAATGGGAAAATAAATATCATTTATCCTGTGACACTTAACCATCTTTGCTCCAATAGCCAGGTTTAAAAAAAGCTTTAAATTAGATTTTTAAACTCTTCCTTATTTTATTCTATAACTTCAGATCACAGTGAAGTCAAGACATGTCTCATAATGACCATTTCATTTAGATATTTTTGCTTTTGCCTTTTGCTTTCCTAGGGTATTGGAACCTATATAACTATTTGGTCTTTCTTTCTTGTGCCCCTTTCATGAAGTTTTAAGTGGCACCCCAATGAAAAGAACTCTGTCTTGCTGTTGAAGAAGTGATAATTGTCTGCCCTAGTGCCCTCTAGCCTTTCACCAGGTTTCTGCTCTCCGATGTTGAGTTCAGTTAGTGTTCCTCGCTGTCAACTGGTTGTCAATCACAAGTCATTTGCTCAGCATTAATGAGCCTGGTGAACCCTGTGGTCCATCCCCTGCATGAGTTCGCCCCCGCCCCCTCCTTTCAGTATCCGGGATGGTTCTCAGGTTTTCTGCCTTCCCAGACTAAGTGAAAGTAGCTGAAACAAGGGACAGTCCTTTCTGATTTTATTCATATGTGAGTGCCTTGAGCAGATTCAAATCACTCATTTATCAATTTATGTTAATTGCTTGTGAGAAGATGCCCTGCTGGTCTTTATAGTCCTCTCGGACACTTTGTAATGATAATTAGACATGCTGCTGTACGGATTAAGAGTGCTATAGTCCAATGACAGCCACAGACAATGGAACCAGTTAATCCATCAGGGTTTAAAATTACATCCCAACTGGAGATGGAGAAAAAACATAAGAGCCAAGGAGGATTAAAGAATGAGCCTCAGCTTGAAAACTCTCCTTTCATCAGTTTCTCAATTGCAGATCTGCAGTTGGGTTGCCTGTGGTAAGCTATTGGCAGTCAATTAGGTGAAATAAACTGGGAGGGTGACCTTCATTTCCTTTTAATAGCTTTTTCCTCCCTGAAATGGGGAGCTTCAGTGGATTTTCAGCTTAAATTTTATTCAAGCTGCTTTATTACACTTGACAGCTTAGCTCTGCATAAACAGTTCTCCCCTACTCCTACTCCCCCCAGGTCCATGCTCTGCATTTCTCCCCCTTTAGTATCACATTTTTGACTGTTACTTAGTGGGCTCTCTAATCACATTCAACAAAAAACACAATTACATCTGCATTTGTCTGCTGCCTTCTGTACCCTTTTCTTGTGTAATGAATTGCTTTATTTCGGAGATCAAATCAAATATTCACTGGTACTTCTGCATGTACTGTGTTTGATTAGTAAAGACTAATAGCAAATTGTACTTGTAGCTTGAGCACAGAATTTTTTAACCCTAATGAATGAGGTTGGAAAAGCCTGTTTTGATTAAAAGAAAATATATGCAAAGCAGTTCTCAAGTACCCAGCTAAACTTTGTAGAACATGTTTGTTTTCTGATAGGTTCTAAATTTTTACATATTGTTTCTTGATGGCAAAAGGTTTATTTTTAATTCTCAAAGGCGCTGCCCAGTTGGACACATTTTAGAAAGGAGGAAATTGTATTAACCAGATGTTGATAGGTAATACTGATTTTGAGCAGAATCAGAAAACAAAAATAGCAGGTAGTTTTAGAAGGGCAGATGAATCGCTAATTTTATGAATGGCTTTAGTCCAGGAAACATGTTGTGGAGATTAGAAAGGCAGATTAGCTCTGCTAGCTAGCAACAATAACCCAAATCAGTGAATTGGGCCCAGCACAAGACTCAATGCCAATTGCATGTCTTCAGCATACTGGCATGTGCAGTTTTTATAATTGTAATTTTTGAATCAGTATATTAATTTGTGTCAGGCACTTTTAAAGTTCGTGGTGGTCAATAATTATCCCACACCATGAGTTTCATGCTCTGGCATATGCTTGATTTTTGCTTGAAAGGAATTGCGTGAGTCCTGGAAAATCGAAGTAGCATAAAATTGGGTTGACAATTCAGTGGACCTTTGAACCCTTTCATTGAACATGCAGTGTGTCAACCTGTCTCCCCAGAGAGGAGGAGGTTCCAGGAGGCTGTCTGTTCCTACAAGCAGCAGCTGCGCGCAGAGTAAATGCAGCCCGGTTTGATAGCAGCTGTCAGTATTGTTCAGGGACCGATTTAGGGGAAAGAACAATGGGAGAGGCCACGCTCTTCATCTGCATCGACTTTCAGGCTAAGAAAAGAAATAGTAATTTAACGGTTTAGACATCTATTACAAGTGTGAAAGATCATGAAAGAGTACCCTTTAAAATGCAAATGAGCCGAAACATTCTCATTCCCTTTAAGGTACAATCAAGGAGATCACTGCTTGCTTGACAGGGCTAAAGATATTTCTCTTTAGCAAACCTGGAGAAAGTTAAGTATTTCCAAGGACGCCAAGCTTCTAGGCAAATTTACCTTGTGTCTTCCAACTGTGGATGCTCTTTTAGGAGAAAGAGAGAGGATATATTTTTTCCATCCTCGTTGAGTGAATTAATGATGCCCATTTCTCACCAGCATAGAAAAGTTGTTCTTCTGACCGAACAACTGAATTTTAAATCTTTTTCACCATAGTACCTGCCTTCAACTTTATATTATTACTGGTACGTAAGGAAAATAAGTTCCATAGATAGTTGATACTTGGAGAAATTACTGAAATGTTTTTATTTAACACTTAAAAAATAACTTACACTAATAGCAAATTGATAATCAACAGAATAATAACTGCAGCCCTACTCTTTGAATTTTGTTTTTCATAAGCTCTTTGACTATTAAGCATGTTATATACTTGTAATAATAGAGTATTTAATAATGTAGGGATATTCATAGGCACAAAGTTTATTTGTTTTGATGTAGGCTCACATGTGCTTTAGAAACAAATTCATTGTGCAAAGGGAATGTACTCACTTGAGACCTTGAATTTCTAAAATTTATTGACTGATTTTAGAGAGAGGAAGGGAGACAGACAGAGAGAGAAAGGAACATGTCGATTTGTTCCACTTCTTTATGCATTTATTGGTTGCTTTTTGCACGTGCCCTGACCGGGGATTGAACCCACAATCTTAGTGTATGAGGATGATGCTCTAGCCAACTGAGCCACTCAGCCAGGGCTGATGATATTGAGATACATATATCAGGGTAATCTCCACAATTTAAGTAACATCTCTCAAAAGATTTTTTAAAAAATCTAGAATTGTTTAAAATAGATAGCAAAATTATTTAACAGTTTATTTGTGGAATAGTTAATGGCTACGTGAAGGCAGAGAAAAATTGGCTGAAGGGCCCTTTGAGATCACTCCCCATTGTATTGGGGAGTTTGGGACTAAGAGCTCTCTTCCTGCTCTTATCCTAAGTAATTAATTTAAGCTGAATTTGAGATTCCACCTATCTTTTTATCTGGTTTATATGACATAATTAATAGATATCATATATAGATTTAGATATGCATATATATGCACACACAGATTTTCTTTTTGAATTGAGGGGTAATTTGTATGTAGTGAAATGCACAGATCTCACATGTATGGTGTGGCCTCTTTGGGCGCATGCACACCCCTGCAACCACACTGCTCTCCGTGCAGTGTGATTGCATCACCCCAGGAGGTTTCCTGGTTGTCCTCAGCAAGTTTTCCTCCGCTCCCTCAAGAACAATGGTTGGGTTTTGATTAAAAAGTAAGTAGTGGAGCGCAGTTCTCTTTTTTAAAGATAACAGTTGCATAGTTGTATATCTGTTTCTAAACAAGTCTCTGCTGCCCAACTTTATGTTGTTTTTGTGCTCATCTTTCTAGGAACATTTGTATTATGTAACCGGGAACAATGCTTGGGCCTAGGATCGGAAGGACTTGAGTAGGACACTTGGTGCTTCAACTTTTTGGCTTTGGGACACCTTGCCTGGCCAGTTCACCTCTATCTATCAGTGTCCCATCTGTAGAAGGATAGTATCATGTAGCGTGCATGATTTTTGTGGGGATAAGACCCTAGTGGGCAGCCTTCACTCAGCATATGGCCCTGACATCTTGAACTACAGTTTTGTCTGCCTGGTTTCTCTAAATGTCTAGAGCAGATCTGTGGGTCTAGTTGGCCACGCGCCTTATGAGGAGCAAGTGCTCCAAGCAGCGGGTTACTTCCTCCTTTGTCTTCTCTAGTGGTTACATAGAAGCCAGTGTTTGAGATTAGATCCAGCCAGATACTCTGTTCCTGCCTTTATGTTGTCGTGCATGATGACCTTTAATAAGGATACAGCAATGGAAAATCATCACCATTTAACTTCTGATGAACAAACTCAAAATGTAAAACCAAATGGATAAAGTTAACTTTTGGAGCAGATGTAGAGAATTGAGAAGCAAAAATGTGAGGAAAAGGCATTGTTGGCTTCCTTACCGTAAAGAGGAGAGGGAACAAGGCCTTTGTTGGCACTGAGAGTTGGCAGGGGTCACTGTGAGAGAACCGGAAGGAGAGATGTACAGATGACCAGTGGGGGTTGTCTTTCCCATACCGTGAAATGCCGGATTCCTGATAGCTGCCACAGTGCTAACTGTAGATATAAAAATTTGAGTAGTTTCTTACAGCAATTGCCTGTGAGCTTCAGGAACTCAAGAAATTTGGGGTTAATGTGGGTAACTTTGTTTTTTTCCTTTCTCATTTGGATGTAGTTTGACTTATTTTCCATGAATAAAACTTATGTCGAAGCCAATGGGGGTCAGGTTTGGGGCTCCATTTATTGGTCAGAATTGTATTGGGTTGATCAAAAAGTTTGCCCCGTTTTTTTCTGTAAGATGGCTGTAGTAGTGCTTAGTTGCCTTTAACTTCATTGGAAACAATTTTGTTAGATTGTATTCTAACAATTATTTCACTGTGCATTAGAAAAAAAAAACGGGTGAATTTTTGTGTAGCCACTTTATTATTGAAAATGAGAAAAATATGCAACATTTTCAGCATATTATGCTTTATTATTTCAAGAAACTTAAAAGCACATCTGAAATGCAAAAAAAAAAAATTGTGCACTGTGTGGATAAGGTGCTGTGACTGATCGAATGTGTCAAAAGTGGTTTGTAAAGTTTCATGCTGGAGATTTCTTGTTGGGCGATGCTCCGTGGTAGGGTAGACCATTTAAAGCTGATACCAATCAAATTGAGACATTAATTGAGAACAGTCAGTGTTAAACTACGCAGGAGATAGCTGACATACTTAAAATATCCAAGTCAGTAGTTATTGGTGAGAATGAAAAATATAGGTTACATTTTATAGAAAAAAACTAAACAATTTTTTGGCCAACCAACCCAGTATATTTCTACTTCATAGGCAAATTTGTAATACTCTTCACTTTAAAATAACTTAGCATGAAATAAGTGTTAGGGTATTTTGTGATGTCCGGCTATGTTTGTTTGTGTAGAGGATGGCTGTGAGTACAAATGCCTGATGTGTCTGTAGCAGGAGCTTTTCTCTCCTTAAGAGATTGAGTTGTAGACCTAAAGGGCTCCCATTGTTGCATGAGATGATTGGTTTAAGGATTAGCAAAATGTTGGATTATTTTTCTCCTCTGGCTGTAGCTGTCAGCTGTCTATAAGATTGTAGTGTGTGAAGTTTAAGAGGATGAGGTTAGCCTCTTATTCTTATGAGTATGCCACTAATCCCTGGAAAGCCCATCAATAACCCAGCTGTAAGTTTCTTTATAAAACAAATTTCGCCCTAGGAGCATAATGCATAGCCTGCTACCAAGAAGAGAAAACAAAATGGCTACAACAAACAAGGATCTTCTAGTTCCACCAGCTTGTATTTAGTTACATACCGTCCATTTAAATTCTAGTAGTCCAGCCCTTTTTAATTTTCCAAAGGGTATGAGCAGTATTGCAAAGAAATTTTTTATATACCTTACTTCTCCTTTGGTTTAAGTTAGATTTTACTGAGAGTACAGCTACGGTGTCTGACAAGCAGGGTTTGGCTTGAGTGCCTAAGTTCTTCTGAGTAGTGAGTGTTTTTTACTTATAAAAGAACTTGTTGAAGCATCGTTTACTTTTAAATGTCCCCACATGTTTTTTCATATGATTTATACTTGATTCCTTGGAAAAAGCATACTTTTTTCTTTCTTTAAGAAAGTATAGAGCACCCAATTTTATGAGTTATATCTATGGGTATTTTAAAAAAATTACTTATTAATTTATATACTCTAAAATCACCCTTTTAAGGCATATAGCTTAGTGGATTTTAGTATATTCTTGTACAACCATCACCACTACCTAATTTAAAACATTTGTAACACTGCAAAAAGGAATCCCATATCCCCATTATCAGTCAGTCGTCTTGCTCTACTTCCTCTCAATCTCTGCAGTCACTTGGTCATCCTGCCTCCAGATCTGTCTATTCTGAACATTTCATATAAATGCAGTCACATAACATGTGGCATTTTGTGTCTGGCTTCTTTCACATGGAATAATGTTTTCAGAGCTTATTCATGTTGGAGCATGTACTTCAATCCTTTTTATAGATGAATGATATTCCATTGCATCAATATCTACTTTTTATTATTATTATTTTTAACCTCACCTGAGGACACTTTTTCATTGCTTTTAGAGAGACAGGAAGGAAGAGAGCGAAACATTGATGCAAGAAACAAGCATTGATTGGTTGCCTCCCATACATACCTGGACCAGGATTGTAGGTGCTGGTTCCAGGGATCAGATTTGCAACCTAGATATGTGCCCTGACCGGGAATCGAACCTGCAACTCTGGTTACAAGAGGACGCTCCAGCTGAGCCACACTGGCTAGGGCAGTATACCATGTTTTTTGATCTACTCATCGGTTGGTGGACATTGAGGTTTTTTCCACCTTTCTGACTACTGCTACAAGTATTTGTGTACAGGTTTTTGTGTGGACATGACTTCTCTTGGGTCTCTACCTAGGAGTGGAATTGTTGGGTCATATGGTAACTCTGTTTAACGTTTTGAGCAGTGGCCAGACTGTTTTCCAAAGTAGTAGGTGAGAACTCTAATTTCTCTGCATCTTTGTCAACACTTGTTATTGTCCATCTTTTTGATTCTAGTCATCCTAGTGGGCATATAGTGATTTCCTATTTGTGGTTTTGATTTGCATGTCCCTGGTGGCTAATGATGTTGAACATTTTTTCACTGAAACATGATGTTGTTTCATAAGTGACTCTACGTAAACAAACATGACTTTTTAAAACTTACTGTAATTCAGGCCTCTTAAGTCCCAGGGTTCATGTCCCTGTCACACCTGTAACAGGCATTTAGGGCAGGTCAGATGAGGAAGTGATGAGGGCTGAGTCGGCTTGTGTGGATTAGCCGCAATGCAGAAAGAATAAAGATGAGTGCATTCCTTTTCAGAAGTTTAGGCCTTCATCCTGTTGCCTGCCTACATATAGGCCATCGTTTTTTCTCTGTGTGTCATTCTCTGTGCACTATTGCTGTATTGAGATGGGGCCTTTCAATGGATTGTTGTCGGGGTTTTTTTTAATTGTCTTCAAGTGTCTTGAGAATTCTTGGCCCCAGAAAGCAGTTTCTGCTTGTTTATCACCCTTGCCCCTCTTCACGCAAGAGGCCATTCACATAATGGGAGGTTTGCAGGTAACTCCTGCAGCAGTGTCCTTGATTTTCCTGCTGTCACACAGCTCTTCCCCGCTCTCCCCGCTCGTTTACCATAGCATACCGATTTTCTTTTCCGCACTCTTCCAAGATAAGAATTGAGTGTTTTAAAGAACAGGGAAATAGAAATCAAGTAAGAGTGATTTGGAGAGAACTGTCAACAAATACTACTTTTCACGTTTTTTTCCTCTTTGAAAATGTTTACATACCAAGTGCTATAAACGCCACTTACTGTCATGTTTTTAGCTTTAGAGATGTTATTTTGGGACACAGTTTTAGTTCGGATTGAGTTCAGTTTGTGATCTCTGTGATGTTCTTTTTCCTAATGTTATAAATGGGATTAAATTCAAGTTAATTCAGTGGTTGCACTTAGCCTCTAGTGAGGGCAAGGTTGGCATTGGCCTTCGCTTGCATTGTGGTGTCTTTTCCAGTTGCATAGGCAGCTCTGATGAGGAGGCAAGCATGTTGCTACACCTGGCTGAGAACAAAAACGTAGAAATACTACGCTATTGCATTAAAGCTCTGAGTGTAAATAGTAAAATCATTTTCATTATAGTAACGTAATTGACCCAGGCTGCTCTGGGTAGAAAGTGAATTAAAATTCTAAATGTGTGGCTGCTGTTTGACATGGATGAGGTTACTTTGTTCCTTGTGGTTTTCAGTATCATTAACTCAGGGTTTGGTGTTTGTTTTGTTTCAGTCTCAGCCTGTTCAGATTGTTTGGGTGAGAGAAAGTACATTCACCATGTTACCCCACCCCCACCCCCACCCTTTTGGTAACGCACCAGAAACACTAATATGTAAAAGGTCTCTATATGGATATTTCCTGAATCGTTTTTAAAATAGGAAGTTTTTTTTTGTTTGTTTTGTTTTGAAATTGTTAGTGGTATTGGCTCTAGGAAAAAAATGCTTTTTTTTTTTAAGTTGTGACAGTATTCAATGGTGATAAAAGGAAAGTGAACAATTGAATGTTGAAAAGTGTGTTTATATTTTAAGCAACAATTTGGCGAGTCTCTGGGTGGTTGAGAACCTGGATTCTAATGTGATGGGACAGAATTCCAGCTTAGATCTAGACCAAAATTTCTCAACCTCAGCATTATTAACATTTTGGGCTTAAATTCTTTGTGGTGTGGGGCTGTTCTGTGTATTATAGGATGTTTAACAGTATTTTTGGCCCTCTACCCATTGATTGCCAGTAGCATTCTATTCCCTTAGGCCCCCAGTTGTGACAGCCATGAATGTCTATAGATACTGGCCGATGTCCCTGGGATGGGGAAAGAGTGTAGCGTCCAAATTGCTCTGTTTGAGAACCCACTGGTCTAGCTTGATAGCTTCAGTTACCAACTGTATCGCTAAAAACCATCATTGCTCATCAAAAATGCCTTTTCTGATAGACTTATCAACTGTTTTGCTTGTGTTCTGTGTTGTATAAATTTATAAGCATTAACTTAAGACAAAAGATTACTAATTAGTATAAACTATAATAAGTGGGTAGATGGTTGAATTTTCCTACCCTAGCTGTCATGTTGAGAAACATTTTATAGTTTCCCTGGTGATGGCTCAGGTTTGGGGCTGTAGAGGACTGATGCATGCACATTCCCCTAATTGGCAGAGCCATTGTTTTTTGTTTGTTTGTTGAGTTGTTTTTCTTTTTTTAGGCTTTTTCCCCCCTGGCCATATAGCAATGTGAGTAGTTCTTTTGTTCTAAAACATATTCTTAAGTAGCATTCATGGTTTTTCTTTGGTGTAAGTGATAGGCACTGGGTTACCTGTCTCAGTAAGCTTTGTTGAGAAAAAAATGTTTTTTCAAGGACACATGGGACAGGTGGGCTGCCCTTTTGGACTTGTTTCATTCTCCAGGATGTGGGCCCTCTATTCCTTTCAATAAATGTCTTACCTTAGAAACAATACTTCTTACCTTGTAAGCATCTTATTCTGAGAGACACTAGCCAGAGCTTTCTCTGTTTAGGCTTGATTCCTCTTTATAAGCTTCCTTGGAAGAACAATGGAGCAAAAGATGTCTTTTTCAGGTGTAGGGACACAGGGTATTGGGAGGCGGGAACTGGAGAGTTGGCATTCTTGAGTCAGAAAACTAAGAACAAATTACCATCTGCTGCTGCTAAGTATGCATGGTGCAGGTGCGTTTATCTCTGAGTAAAGATCCAATGGTATGTTCGTAGTGTTGCACACCCTTAGGTTCTCATTACCTGGGAAAGAGAAACATGAGGCCTTTTGTGAACATGACTAGGCTGCTGTGGTACCAGGAGAAATGCTGTTCTAGGGAACCAAAGCTTTGCATTCATCTTTCTGGCTATGAGCCCCAAGGTAAGCCACTCTGTCATCTGTGAAATGGCACCACCCTCCCTGCCTCCTGTGTGTTCAGAGCTGAGGCCAGATACTGAAAACAAAAATATCTGAGACCTTTATATGGCAGGATAAAGAAGTAGATGTGAGACACTGATGGACCCATGTTACCTGGGTTTACAGTATCTTCAAAAGTGGACCCATCTTTTTGCTACCTAGTGTGCCTTCCATTTTGGTAAGATTTTGCTTTACAAAAAGAGAGAGAGAAGAAACTTTCAAGATGGCCAGGTTAAGGGTGGAGGAATACAACTACCTTTGATTATGGACAGTGGGCTATTTCTATAAGGGGAAAGCTTAGAGCAGAGGTGGTGTAGAGGTGGAGTTGCCCATGGCCAGTTAAGCTCTTGGATATCCCCATTGAGTTATCAGCCTAAATGTTGGGTGTAACCATACAGATCTACTTCTCAGCTGCAGGGGCAAAGCATCTTGATTATGTAAGGTAACCTTTCTTTTCAGTAATGTATCACAGAATGCTTTCCAGTTCATTTCTCTAAACACTAACTTGGGTTTGGCAGGAAGTCTGTTGTTTTCCTTGCATATCCAGATTTTGCCTTTGCTCTGACATAAAATTCTACCTCTGAAGTGGTCTTTTGGTGACTGGATTCTGGAGTTTGAGGGTAGTGGGGCTGTGCAGGAAGGGGTGGTAGGGTGGTGTTCTCAACACTGTAGTTTCCTGCCTTCCCCTCTGCTTAGCCTTTCTCATCTTCTTTTAATCAGTGCTGTGCTTAATTACCCCACTGCTGTTGCTTGTGTATGCATCACTGCATTTCCCCCGCAGAAGCCGGACATAGCTCTTACTCTCCAAGTAATGATAGTAATTGCTGGTAGGGCAGACCTGGTCCTCATCCTGCTCCTAGCCATTTCTTATGGCAGGTGTCTAGTTCCTAATTAAGTGCTAATGAGCATGCCTAGTGGACCGTGACGCCGCTGCCAGCTTCTTCAGTTTTATGTCTTGCTATTGCAGAGCTCTTAAAAGGTGACAGAGCAAGAATTAGTGTCTTTTGGATGACAGGAAGGTGATTTTATGTGTAAAGAAATTGTTATTATGATCTCAAATGGCAAATGAGTAGTTTATAAATACTTTCCCAGAATGCTATTAATGCTGTCTACTTGGACCTCGCCCCCTTTTCCATTTCCCTCTAATTAGAAGTGTGCTGTCTTTGGAAGGAATAGAAATTCAGAGAGAACATTGCTCCTAAACATTTTTGTAAAGATGCTAGTAGTAGTTGAAGATTTACTATAAAATGATTTTGGACACTGATTTCCGCTTTTAAGATGCTGCTTTCTCTTGCTCTCGAGGGCAGGGGGCTTGTTTGAAATTCAATTAAAGATCAGTATTCTAGGTGGAAATTACTGAAGATCTGGAGTGAAGATGTAATATATTCAGTACACGCAAGGGGGTAATAAATAAAACGGGCAATTGAGTCCCAGGGAAGTGAGCACAAATCAGAATCTTAAGAATTTCCTAACATTACACCTTAGAAATTGAGCTTTAATCGTTTTTACTGTCTCATCAAAAACAAGTTTTATGTTGGACAGTTAAAAAGTGGCCAGATTTATGGTACAAGGGCCATTTCTTGGATACTTTTCCATGTCTAAAACACACTCTTAAATATAATAAATGAGAGCAGTAATACTTTTTAATATGAAGAGATTTATAATCTCTGGAACGGGTTAAGCGGTAGAGGCAATGGCATTTGGGAATGGGGACTGGGGTCACCATGCCTGTGTCCCACAGGACTGGTGAGAGTCTTTTCCTGTCAAGGTAGTTGGCTTCTCTGGGTTTCATTGTTTCCTTACGACATTGAAGGACTGGGATTGGGGCATGGAGCTCAGAAAAAGTAAGGGATAAACAAGGCTTCTCCTTAGCTAAGATTTTTCCATATGTCACACGCATGGCTCCATGCGACCTCCCTTTGTATGTGGTAACACAGTGACCATTGCAGCCATTAGGGTCATTCCCATATTGACCCCACTCTGCTCCCACCTGCTGGGAGGCCCTCTGCAATTTCCGCATTGCTTTGAGCCTTGGTTCCTTTTAAGAAATGGGAATGTCAGTACCTACTCAACAGTGCGGGCTTAGTGAAATAAAGGCATACAGTCCTTGGAGGTGGGGCATGTAAGAAATGCTGGGCGTTCCTGCTGTCTGGGTTCTGTTAATGAAAGATAATATTTTGGTTTTGTTTCATCATACCCTTGTGATAAGTTAAAGCAAGAATGTTGGGGTAAAACGGAGTCACTTAGTAACTGATGACTACTCAGTTACTATATTGTAGGATGCATATCTGTGCTTCCCCAGTTTTAACCTTTATGAAATCAGGATGAGTCTCCAATCTGTGGCATCTTAGATTCAATGACATACTGGATTTCATCCCTTGAAGCACATAGAGATAGAACTCTACTGCGTGAGTTGCTTACAAACTTTGGCTTGCTGATGATAATAAACAGCTACATTCCCAGGGGTTGGTTATGCCAGAAAGGACAGTATAGATCTGAGGATTGTGTTTTGGGAAGATTACAACTCATCAGGTAAAAGCTTCTGATGAACTGAAAGCACTAATCACATTTTTTCTTTTTTCCTCCCTCTGTCTCTCTCTTAACTCTCTTCGTGTGCGTGTCGTTCTCCTGTTCCGTTCCCTTCCATCCTGTCATGTCATGTCATGTCTACTTTTCCCTGGATGCTGCCAACGCCGCCACCACCACCCCCACCACCACCTTCTCCTCCTCCCTCACCACCACCAACAGCAGCAGCAGTTGCAAGCTCAGCATCTTTCTCATGGCCACGGACCCCCAGTCCCCCTAACGCCTCACCCTTCAGGACTTCAGCCTCCTGGAATCCCGCCCCTGGGCGGCAGTGCCGGCCTTCTGGCACTGTCTAGTGCTCTGAGTGGGCAGTCTCACTTGGCAATAAAAGATGACAAGAAGCACCACGATGCAGAGCACCACAGAGGTGAGAGGCCGGGCAAGCCAGATTAGGACTTTGTCCCCACACTCATACAGTGCTGCAAAGTTCTGTGCACCACTAAAGAAAGCCCCACCCTATTCAGAGAGCAAACAATGAGCTAAGAGGAACTGTCGAAAGCTTGGCCACTGAAATTCAGCTCACCCTGGAAGTTCTCAGGGTTTAACATGGGCATCTGTAGATTTCTCAATCTCTTTAGATTACAGGCATCTTGACATCTTGGCAACTGCCTAGTTAATGCCAGTGGCCTGTACCATATTATGGAAAACTGTTAACTGCTTAATTGGGTAATTTTCAAAGAAAGTAGTGTTGTTAAATGGGGCGAAATAAGAAGTTAAATTTGAAAGTGAATGTGTTCAAATGAGAGGTTTGATAATTGCATCTGTTACTACTTAGTTTCATAGGCTTTAATTCTAGTATGCATTAAATATTGGGCAAAATTGCACTTGACTAATTTTTTGAAGAAAAGTAATTTATTCTGTCAAGAAATAAAAAAAATAGGCTTTGTGTATGGTTAAACTGTAAATCCTATGTTTACAAAATACTGTAATTTTCAGGAAATCACTGTATTAGGAATGTGCAATGACTTATATAAATAAAAGCCATTTTTAAAACTGTTTGGGGCTTGTGTTCTAATTATTCCCCCCTTTTTTTTATTTCTGTTCTTGCCTCTGTGTCTGAACGGGCATGTCTGTGCGTTTCTTGGTAACCTCGGGAGCAGACAGAGAACCGGGCACAGTAAGTACTCTAATGCCTGCTGCACATGAACACACCCCCCACTCCCCTCCCTGCAATGCATCCCAAGCTGCCTTTCTTTAAACACAGGCACAGACGCACAAATTCTTCCCTCTCTCTCTCAGTACCAGGTTTTTTATTTTTTTAAAAATAAGACTATTCCTCTTCTCTCCTGCCCCCGTCTTTTTCATAAAACTTTTGTTAGATGAGAGCAATGTGATTTTGGGGCAGAGCTGTTTGCTATGGTCTGTGTGTGCCACAGACCCACTTAAAAAATGTTTCCTGTTGCATTTCGAGTCTAGGTTGCCTGTAGTTTAAAAGAGTATTCATTTTTATCTTAAATCAGTTTTACAGGCAAGAGGTCACAATCTATATGTGAAATTGGTTAGTAATGTGTTATTTCTGTCTGAACCATTTATTATCCTCTGCAAATGCATCTTAGTTGCTAGGTTTTCATATCTAGTTTTCTTTTCATAATTGTCCTTGGAGAGTGAACTTGAACTTAAATTTTAAATTTATATTAGACTAAAGAACTGAGAGTCTAAGTTCTTGAAAACAACAAATCCAGCGGATGGGTGTTCTGTGCTTGGAGAGTTCCTCCTTTCACCAGCCTAAATCTTTGCCATTTTGCATAATGCGTGTTTGATTTGTGCATATATCCTCCAGTAGCTGCGGGGAGATCTGTGTCTAAAACGCATCTTTCAGATATGATCAACTGCATGAGAAATTGGCCCCTTTTCAGTTATGGTAACCTATGGCTTTTGCCTTTCTTTTTGAATATGGCATTATTTTGACCATCTTAAATCTTAACTGTGGTCAGAAGAAAAAATGAGATACTGAACTTTTAAATCATTCTGAAAAATTTTTTATGGGTTCATAGGGAAGATATGTAATTCTTTGCACTCTGAAACGTTTGTTTTTTTTCCCTTCCATTTTCTGTGTATAATAGTAGTGACTTTTTTTCAAATCTTATTTCAAGATTTGAAACAAATCTTGAACTACTTGATGTACCAGGCTGTGTTGGAGGAGAATGGATAATGGTTGAAAGGAGAGGGTAGTTAGTTTAAAAATTTTGATATTATAAGTTTTCTCTGGAAAATGTTGGGGGGAGAAATAATATATAGCTAGGGAATAAAATATCCTCCTTGCAAAGTACACACGCAGGTAAACTGACTTTGATTTATGGAGGTGACCTTTATGTTTGATGTTTCAGTGTCCCTATAGATTATGCGTCCATTTAGTAGAGTATCAAATTGAAAGCCAAATTCCGGACCAGGGAGCAGACTCAGGTGTTGAGAGAGCCCACCCGTGTACTTTAGTCTGCTGTAGGTTTTAACTTACTGAATTTTTTATTTCACCACATATCACTGCATATGTATTTATTGAGCATTTAGTATACATAAGGAGAATGGGAAGTGCACCTGTAATTTGGGATTCGTAGGCACACTTGGCATAAGGTATTCCTCAAGGAACCAAGGAAAGGAGACAAAATGCTATAAAAAGTAGACCGTAGAAAGTTTCAGTGACAGTTCAGGCAGTTGTAGAAGGCGTGCTTTGGCATGTACCTCTCTGAAATGCCAGTGAGTGGCAGGAATGAGTAGAGGTTTGCATGCTTAAGGTAATAGAGGCATTTTTCAGACCTCCTTCTGTACTTTTGAATGTGTCTAACCTGCTTTGTATTTTTCACTAAAAAATGTAAGCAAGAACTTAATTTATTGTGGAAGTGAGGGTGGGATGGAGGAAGGATGATGAGTTATATCCTTAAAAAAGATCCAACTAGTTCTTGAATTTCAGGCAGCTGTGGTTTGCTTTTTTTTTTTTTAAGATTTTATTTATTTATTTTTAGAGAGGGAAGGGAGAAAGGGAGAGAAGCATCAATGTGTGTGGTTGCCTCTCATGTGCCCCCCTACTGGGGACCTGGCCTGCAACTCTGACATGTGCCCTCACTGGAAATTGAACCAGTGAGCCTTTGATTTGCAGGCCAGCACTGGACCACTGAGCCACACCAGGCAGGGCTGTGGTCTTTCTTTTTCTTTCTTTTCTTTCTTTTTTGGGGGGGGGGAGGAAGGGGGAGGGAGAGAAGGAGAAAGAGTGGGAGAGAAACATCAATGTGTGGTTGCCTCTCACGTGTCCCCTACTGGGGACCTGGCCCGCAACCCAGGCATGTGCCCTGATTGGGAATCAAACCAGTGACCCTTTGCTTCACAGGCCTGTGCTCAATCCACTGAGCTACACCAGCCAGGACAGGGCTGTGGTTTGCATTTAAGTCCACATGTTGAGTTAGTAGTCAGTGAATGTTCAACTCAAAATGTGGATATATTGCATAAAGCAATCTGTAAAATAATATAAAATAAATAGTTACTTAATGTGTTATTTGAATGTTGCCTTTTTTCATACCAAATTTTTGATAAGTAATGATAATTTCAGAATATTTTATAATATAGTATTCAGAGTATTTTTAGAATATGTAATGTGTTTCCTGACTAATCATTACAGAAAACTCTAGGTGATAATCATGTAAAATGGAAAAACTGCACTAATTTGTAACATAAACATTTAATTAGGTCTGTAGAGAGGAATTAAATTGTTTGCTGTCCACATAAATGGCATTTCGCTGCAGTTATATAAGTAGCTCTTCAAACTTTGTGTAAAATTGAACATGAGCAGCAGTGGGTAATAAGATGATGTGTACTATTAGCCTAAAAAATGTTACAGAACTAATCTAAAGTGGTTTGAATTACGGAAGTTGAATTTTACTTGGCAGATAAAGTTAGTGGATTGCTCTTTAATGCTCTTTTTTGTTTTTGGTTTGTTTCACTCAATGAGGGGGTTAAGGTCATTTGTTACAGGGTAGAGGTTTTCAAAGCTTATGGTCTACAATCTTTATACCCATAAAGTAAAATTATTGATGACCCCAAATTTATGTGGGTTTATGTGGGTTATATATTTTGAAATTTTGCTGGATTAGAAATAAAACACGTTTAAAATCACGTAAGCAGATAAAGAGCTACTTAATTCATGTTAACATTATTTAACAAAATAACTATTTTCCAAAGTAAAACAATTGTAGTGGAGAGAGTAGTTTTGTGTTACATGTTTGCATATGTCTTTAGTGCCTGGATTAAAAGAGGATAGCTGGATTCTCATCACCATAGGCATTCTTTTAGTTGTGAAACATGGTATTATAGGAAGAAAGTCTGCCCTCAAAAGAGGATGTGAAAGGGTCTGGGAACATCAGGCCAGTTCTTGGACCAAACTCTGAAAACCTCTGCCATAAGGCTGAGGATTCTGTTGAAAAATTCCAGACTAGCCTTTAGTCTTATATTTTTCTGTTCTCTCTATAGTGAACAAACATTATTTATATTAAGTGCAAAAACTAGAAACTTACATAAATCCAGAAAGAATGTGGATGTGTATGGATTTGTATCTGTAAGTCTGAAACTGGTTTGTAGGACATGTTTGTTTGTTTTTAGTGACAGAATTATTCCATTTGCTAGTTTAAGGTTTATGGTAGGAAAACTGAGCCTTCATGTAACCTGTTTTAATGTAAAACACAGGAAATGAAGACACTTAGAATGAAAACATGGAGAGTTAAAATTTAAAGTTTCTTGTTTCTGAAAGGATGAGTGATAAAGCCAGTAACTTTTAAGAGGTTTCTTTTGCTGTTTGAGTTGTTTATAAATTAAGGTTTGACTAGTGTTTTTCTAATTTGCAAAACTTGGTAGTGGTGGTGGTTTTTAACATAAGCCTTCTTCTGTCAGAATGCTATTTGCTGTTGAACAAAGAAATATGAAGTGACCTAGAAAGTTTTTTTCAGTAGCTATGAACACATCAGATCTTTGAATTAGAGATGAGTTGCATTAAATTTTGGCTGAAGGGACTCTCACTTAAGTCTGCTTGAAAGACCTAGAATTAGAGGGTTGACTAAAAGTTGTATGCCTATTAAGAAAATAGGATAGAGAATATGTGTTTAAACACTCATTTGTTTAAAAAATATATTTACGGAGTACTTACTATGGGCCAAGTACTGTTTGAGTCACTTGTTGCCATTTTGCAATGGTATCTTTTAATGTTGCAGTCAAATATTTTTTGAATGAACATACTGAAATTCCTGACCCATGTGATACTTTTTGGAACATTTAGAAAAGGCAGGAGACTTGGAGTGATATTTGGGAGAGATTCCAGAGCACAGAGGGTCTGTGGACTTAGGCAGAGTCCATAGGTGGGCTTCAGGGGGTTCTTGAACCCCTAACAATTGCATGTAGTGTTCTGGGTCAGTGTTCTTGTTACCAAATTCTGGGGAGAGGTCATAACTTTCATTAAATTCTCAAGAGCAGTTCCTGGTTCAGAAAAGTCTTAAGTACGCCTCATCTACATTAGAGATCATAATGGTACAGTTACCATTTTATCAATAAGGCACCAAGCTCAAGGAGGTTGGGTGCCTCTTATATTAGTTAATGTCAGTTAAGAATTACATCATGTCTTTGAGGGACTGTGTTGTGACTGCTGTAACTGGCTTCACAAGTTATTGGTGTCATATTTAAAACTTAAAAGTAGTTATGCCAGCCATCACTGGGTTTAATGTAAGATGGTATCTTTATTTTGTTTTTCTCCTCTACTTGTTCTGCTTGCCTAGTTAATTGGCCAAGGTAGGGCAGTACCAGATCCTAGTTCAGGACCACCCATCACTTCACTTTTTTGCTCAGAAGGACACTCAGCATGTTGGAGAGCACAGGAGAAAATAAAGTGTGAGGCTTTCTTTGGAGAAAACTTCATTGTTGGTGTTTTTCTGAAATTTTATTTCTGAATATCACATTATCTCCCAGTGGGCTCTTAGGAGCATGGCAGCGATGGGGTGGGGTGCTAGAAACCTGCTTAGACAAAGGCACACGTCAGGGGAGCTCTGACCCCGCAGGCAGGCTTCTTCTACAGAGTGGTGGTGGTGGCTGCCTCAGAGGGCCAGGGGTTCAGGAACCAGAAGCACCAAGTCAGCAGTCATAACATAGCAAGCCTTTAGGAACATCCTCCCCCTGAGTGCCTGCTAGCAAGACAGTAAATGCATTATTAGTCATGCTCAATGTGGTTACTTGTTTCCTTGCCTTTTCAAATACAACGGGTGAGGCAGTTGTGGAGATTAGGGCCTGGGTGACATGGTGGCAGTTATTGGTGTTTCTTAGTGTGTTAGGACCGTGAAACTGACCTCAGCTTCTTATGAACTTGATCAGTCTCGTGATTATTATCTATCAGACCGTCCCATAAATGGGTCTAGGAGAAGGTAGTTTTATCTAAGTGTTTATGACTTTATCTTGACCTGGTGCATGTCAAGGAATTGCCTGGAAATAAAGGATGAAACTGAGATGAGTCACCTAAAATTTCAATAGTTAGGCACAGTAGAAAACACTAAAGTTTTCTTAAGCAGATTTCCCTTTTGATAGAATTTGAAACCTTGTTCTTTAAAAGAATAGACTCTGGGAAAACTGGCACCACTGTCATGAGAAGGGTGGCCCCCTGAAGAAAGGAAAGCCCCGGCTGTTTCTAGGTTGGTGGTAGTGATGTGTACCTGTAACAGGTGAGCTGTCTGTTTATTGTGGATGCTGTATCTCACCAGGTGGCTATTGGAGCCTGTGCGTGACTGAAGAATGTTTAGGGTTTATCTCCTTGTGATCATAGTGTATATAGGGCATCTTTAGTCTAAAAAACAAAAAAGAGCAGGTAGAGACTATTTCTCTAAAACCTTTTTATACTTGATTTGTATTCTGTAATTAGATAACTTGATGCCCATCATTTGGAGCAGGTATTCCTAAATTTTATTTTCATTTTGGCCCCATAACCTTTTCATTCCCTATGGAATGCAGTGGGCAACACACTCTGGGTCTCCCATCTTTCAGGTGAGGAGAGCTGAGTGTGAGAGCCATTGCATGTCCAAGTAACTCACAGTCAGGTCCTGACCCAGTGCTTTCTAGTTTCAGGGCTTGGTCTTACAACAAACGTACCTCATTAGAGGCTGCAGAAAGAACAGTGTAACCCCCTAAACAGCCCTTCAAAAACATGCTTTTATAAAAGTTGAAGTATGGATTTGATTTTTGTTGTGACCAAGGTCCTGATTAGAGGAATGAAGGCATTCTGAGTTCATTTAAAAATTCTTTTAAAGTGATTATATTTGTTGTCAGCTCCTAAGTTTTTATTTATTTTGCTTTCCCTGGAGAAGGGGGATGGAGAGCAAGCTGGGGACATGAAAGGTGATGCCTAGGGCATCGTGTTATTACTTTGACTTACTCTTCCAGTCCAAATACCGACTGGGTTTGTCTGTCTCCTCATGGCTGCATCCCTTTCCAAGAGTCCTCCTGACTTCCCCTTGCGCATCCGACAGCACTGAGTTCCTAGATCAAGATCCAGGAGCACATTGGTTCTTTCTGTAGTTTGCATTTTAACTATGAAAAATAGATGTATGTATACCCTTCAGCAGACCGCTTCACCACCAGGGCTTCTGAGATGTGATGTGGTTGCCAAGTGGACACATTTCCACACTTCTCCACTTTTTTGCCATTGACAAGGGGGGATCTCGCTAGTTTTATGGGTAAATAAATTTGTCGAAATGTCAGGCAGAGTACATGTATGACCAATTGGACTGCAACAGAAAGTACAGCATGAGGTGATGACTTAATTGGTACCAGGTGTTGGTTGAGAACGCACACAGATGTGATGGGGTGCGTCGTCACCTAATTGTTTTAATGTTCACCGGGAAGTTAATTGTCAGTGTAGAGTGTGCTGGCAAATTAGGTTCCCACTGCCTCAGTGTAACTGAGGATAAATGAGGTGTCATGAGTTTCCAATCTGTACCTCTGACACAAACACTTTTCCTGCAGGGAGGAGAAAGTTCCCTAGGGGAATCAGCATGGCAGCTGAAGAAATCCATTTGAATAATGTACATTATTTTCACGTTAGGGAAACCTGTCTAGCTTTGCTGTATCCATGAGTGGTTTTTCCTGTCGGATTTGCGCCTGGTGGCTCCAAGGCTGAGATTTGGTGGGCAGAAGAGTTGCTCTGAGGTCTCAGAGTAGATGAGGGATACATGAAGGCTTTGTAACAAGTGTTCTGATAGCACTGACAATGTAACATTTCATTAAACTTGATTTCTTTCATATTTTCTGGAGTCTCCCTTCCCAAATATCTCTGCATACATGAACAACTATTACTGTTAAATTGCTAAAAGAAAAGTAAAGTTATTGGGATAAGACTCTAAAGACTAGTTTTATGCATATCAAAGTGGCTGGGTCCTATCTTAGTCGTGAGTGAGTAATCAGAGCATGAAATAAAAACAGTATCCTGAATGGTCCAAATAAAGGCACCAAACACAAAGTCCAAATCTTGACATTTCTTTTGATTCGACTGAAAGCTCTCTGAGGTTTAACAGATGCTTCTGCTTACATGGTAAGTTCTTACGTGAAGGTATGGTTTAATAGTCTTTACTTTTGCTTTATTTTAAGAGCCTATATTGTCTCCTTCTACCCACTAGGTTCAAACTCTCTACCAACTGTCTAGTTAATGTGATTCCATTGAACTGCAGCAGAGAATGTTCCTGGTGTGTGTTTTTACAAAACATTCAAACCAGTTAGGAAAATGTGCTCTGGATTTAAGAAGTGCACACGGGTTGTAATGTTGGAAGATCTGCTACTTTTTTTTTTCTCTCTGAGTAAGGTCCTTTGCTCTCATTAGTGATCTCCGCCATCATATCACTTGTAGTGCAAAGTGTGACCCTCAGGAAGCACATATTAGTCGTAGTGAACAATTGCCCTGTTCCCAGTGAAGAGGCCCACTGAGGTTTTATGTTCTCAAAGAATCACAGATTATTTTTAAGAGGGAGAGGTCGCCACTTCTTACGGAGTATATTTTCTCTGTCCGAGCACCTCATGTATTCATTTCATGTATGGTTTCACCAAAAAATGGAGAAAGTCATGCCAGTTGGGCGTGTAGGTCTTCTGAACCCTGTTTATGTCTCTGGTACTGAGTATTTCAGGGCGTTCATTTTTCTTTAGCGATGGGTTGGATATGTATCTCCCTTTATCATTTTACTTGGCTTTATACCCATGCGTGCAGCACGAAAGGTGCAGAAAAGCATCATGGTTTTAGAATTTTTGTTTTGAAATCATAATGTGTTTCCTGATCTTGATTTGCACAGATTTAAATATCCCTTGCCTGGGCTGCATAAAACTCCTATTTTGAGTTCTTACAGAAGATCTAAGGTAAATAAGATGATTTTGTTTTGTTCTTAATGAAATTTTAAAGCAAAGGAAAACATATATACAGTCTGGAAATCCCAGCCCTCAGGACATTTTTTGTAGAAGTCTGCCTGATAATTATAGTGTTTGAAAAATTCTGGCAGGTGTTTAAATTTTACCAGCTGCAAGGTGAAATAAAACATTGAGCTTGGCTGGAATTAGAGTATGTCAGTCAATGTGGTAACACTAGTTCTCACGCTGATCAAAAAAAACTGATTCATGATTAAGTATTTATTTGGGAAATAACTCTTGGGAAAAGGAAAAAGCACTTGATGGGTGCTGTTTGGGAGATTAAAATCTTTCAAAATAGGGACTCTAGGAAGAGAGGTCTGTAGTGGTAAATGGGTCTGTGGGATTACTACCAGCCGTGGTCACCACAATGTGAAACTGGCCCAGTGGGTCCCTGGACTGCTTTGTTCTCTGCCAAGTTCTTTGTGTGTGTAAATCTTGGGTTATAAATGGCAGGGCTCATGGAAGCAAATGTAGAAATTTGGGTCATTTTCGGGGTCATTTTCAAGGAGACTGAAATGTTCATTTTTATTACGTTCCCAGTTTTGGTACCGTGAACAAATGACTGAGTGAATCAGGGCGTGTGTTGTGTGTGCAGAAGAGGGGAACAGAGACGTCATGCAGCATATATTACACATTATTCTGCCCGTTAGAATGTTCGTTGAGCTTCTTAGGCTAAAGAGCTAGTGTGACTTGTAAGTGATAAGTATTTGGGGCCAAGTATTTGGGTACAAGTATTCAAGTACATAAATTGAGTTTAGAAATCACTCTTACGGGGGTGATGACCCTTTGACTTAATAGGAAGAGCTTCTTGACTTTGGGCTGATCTGTATTTACAATGCATGACTTTAAATAATGACAAAGTGAAGCAGCCTCCGTTTTATTCTGTTGCCATAGCCTCTTCTTAAATGTTGATTAATTGTTAGTGTGAAATGTGATTTTACCTTTCTATCCTAGTCCAAATCTAACAAATCAAGATAGAGCCCTGAACTTTGAAGGATCCAGAGGATATTCATGTTCAGTCAGTACCCGTGTATAATCCCTTCATATTTAAAATATGTATGAAATGGCTCAGAATGACCATCAAAATGACCGTATTCCACCTCTGAGCCATCAGATGGTGCATGGGGAAAAACACAGCATGAGAAAAACAGATTTACCGTAACATGAGACATCTAGTAAGTAATACCCGTGAAATCACTTTTGGTTATGTTCCTGGGGAGCAAATGTAGGAACCATGAAGCTCGGGGTCACTTAGGCAGTAGTTAACCAAAAGGTTGTTGGCTGTCGTGAAGTTCATTAGACTGGAACTACTATTTGCTTAAATCGAGAACAACAATGAAGGCAGAGTCAGGGCTGGGACGATGTCAGGGGCAATTACACACAGAGAACTGGGTTCACCGGAACCCCCTGGGTCCTCACTGTGGCTCTCCAGCCTTTCCAGCCCATATTCTTTGCTGCCTCGTTTTGAATCAGTTTTGTAGCACCAAGGGTACGATGAGATGTTTTGTTTTGTAACTTGTCTAAATCTGCCATTTGAGTGGGGCCAATTTTCATATAAGCAGGGATGCTAATTGCTAGCCCTGTCCAAATTGAGAGGAACTTTTCAGAGATTTCTCAAAAATGCATTCAGGTTGTAAGCCTCATCGAAGCTGCTCAAGCAGAAATTACAGTAGTAACTTCTAACACACGGGCAGGGAGGCCTCAAAACTTGACATGCTTCCATTGCAGGTCTAGCTATAGGATTGTTATTTTTTTCTAACAAAAATTCTATTGTTCGTAACAGAAGTGTTACGTAACAGAAGAAGGTATTACTTTTATGTTCGTAATACCACTTGACATAATTAAAAAAATAAGATGATTAAAAGCTGTCTTTGAATGGCATAGTGGTTTGGTTGCCCTGTGCTGGGTGCATCAGAAGGGCAACGAAGGTGACACTCTGATGAGAGACTTTGAAATTGCCAGTGGACTTCTGGGCTTCTGCGCACATGGGCAGATGTACAATCGGTAGAGCCATGTCCTTAAATGTATCTGCTCAGAGTCTGGAGGAGGAGACTTTGGGGCTGATGCAGTCTGTAACACAGGTGTATTTGTACACTTTTTATACTTAAGCACAAGCTGTTACTCTCCTCCTTGGCTCAGCTTTTCTGAGTGGGTGTTAGCACTTTGCAAAACTTTTATTAAGCCTTTGCATCTTGTCAGGAGGTGAGAGTCTGGCTTGGAAGAATTTGTCTTTAGCAGACATTTGCCAAGGTATTCTGGGATCCAACTAGCTCACCTTTCAGCCCCCCATCCTGTGCTAAAGACATTACTCTGAGCTGCTTTATATTGAATGGCATTGGTCCTTCCCCCTGTTTTTCTGTAAGCCTCCTGGCATTTGTGTAGCTTGAGCAGTCATAAATCAAAAGCTCAGCTCATGTCAGAGTCATTCCCTGAAGTGGCAAAGAGGCTTCAGATTGCCTTCTGGTTCCTCCAGGATGTGGTTGAGCTGTGTATGCCCCTGTGGTGGTGGGGTCCACAGTTGTCACTGGGGAGTTTTGAGAGCCAGCCACCTGGCTGGCTGTTCACTGCAGGCTAGTTAGGAATGAATACTCATGGTTGTTAAAAATGTGAGCAAAAGATTTGCTTCTGGTACATACAGTGGTGTTAGAGGTGGTCTAATGTAAAGGTTTTCCTCAGACCCTTCTCTTTTATTCACTGGAAAAAGGTAACAATTGTCTTTTGGCCCAGGGCATCCTCCTCTTAGTTCTCCAACATCTTTTCAGAAATGGGTTATCTGTGCTTTGTGAAAGGTTTTTGCACAGTTCGTTCAGCATTCAAGGCAGTAACACATCACTGAACAAATTGCCCCCTTGCATATGCTAATCCGCACTTAAAATAACTCATTGTAACAAGTTCTGATGCTTTAACTCCAGAGGAGATGGGAATTGACAGACTGTCAGAGCATGCCATGTGACCCCCAAATAACTAAATACTTCTTTTCTTTGGGTCAACAGTTCATACTCAAGCACATGCGAATGAAAGTATCCTGTGTGGTTTGTGGAAAAGATTAGTCCTTGTTTCTGTTTTTATGTGTGGGAACTGGCCTGGCTGTTGATTCACTGGCTGAAATTCCCTCTTTGGGTCTTAAATTTCGGTGCTTTTGGCGAGGAACATCATCTCTTACTCTCAACGATAAATTAAAAGAATTCAAAGGCGTTTCTTCATTGTTGCTGTGGAAAGTGTTGATCTGTCTTTTAGGAAACCATGCTATTAATCCTACCTATTCTCTCTGCTTTTTTCTTTTCTTTCTTTTTTCTTTTTTAAGAAACACTGACTCTTGCCATCACAGAATGAGTCTGACAGAATAACCTCAGGTTTTACTCATAGACCATTCATGTTCCTGAGCAGGAACTCTCTGTGAGAAAGAATACAAACACATCCTCGTATAAACAGCAAGTTCCCATTTCTCTCCAACAGTTAACACAACAGTACATTTTAAGTGAGTAGGGCCTGAAGAATGGTTTGATTGCATAGCCAGGGTCTCCCTTCTAAGTGTTTGAAGTTCTGTAAGTGTTTGCCAGCTAAGTCTTCAGATGAGATGAATTAAATGGAATGAAAGGCCGTGTAGGTATCACCCTTCTAAAACAGCTATCACATTCAGGTTGGGTTTTCACGTGTACAAAGAGACCTGGGAAGAAATCTTTGATTAATTTTTTGTCTTACAGAGTAATTCCCTCTTGGTCCCAGACAGTCTAAGAGGTACAGATAAACGCAGAAATGGGCCTGAATTTTCCAATGACATCAAAAAAAGAAAGGTGGATGATAAGGACTCCAGCCACTATGTAAGTGAATAAAGGACTTGAAATAATAATTTGTTGCTTGCTTATTTTCTAAGTGAGTATACAAGCATACTGTATGATCTTAGGGATAATCCACATCCCTTAAAATAATACTATGAAGAGGATATATCCTTACATAGCAGGATTTTATTTTTCTCTAGAGCTGTAAGTTATGCTTCTGCCAGGCTCGGTATTAAATTTTAGTCTTTCTGCCTTAGTTACTCAAGTCGAGATAGAAGAAGGCAGGGCTGGCTTCACTGGCGTGCAGTCTGTGCCAGTTGCACAGGGCCTGGTTGTAAGAGGACCCTGTCTCTCCCTTGGTTTTAATGCTGTGCTGTAGCCATCTTCAAACTCTCATTTTTCAAACTGAGGCCTGCATTATTGTTTCATCCTGGGCTTTGCAGATTTGACAGTCTGTGCTGCTAATGTGGTCAGGGAAGATTCGTGGTGACACAAAACACCTTTTTGGATGCCATTCTGATAGTATATTCAAGTTTGCATTAGGTCTTGAGGCAGAGTTCGTTCTGTTCTACAGCAAGCAGTTAAGTGGAAAAAATGGAAGAAACATTGGAGCACACCAAGCCAAATGGCCGTTGGCTGTGTTCTTGACGTCATGAACATTGCAGCTGACGGATAACTTGGAGTTTCCTTGTGTGTCTGTCCCTCAGTGTCTGTTTCAGGATGAACACATTCTCAGGAAGAGTGTGGGAGTAGAAAGCTGAATTAGGCCACTTCCTGTTGCTCCTGGAGGAAGAAGGGTCTACCTCTGGCTGCCTGGTGTGCAGGCCATGCAGAGGTTTCCCCGTGAGGTCTCTCTGTCTCACTAGTTGGCTCAAGCCTGTTGCTAACAATGGGTAACATTTCTTAAGCAACAGCTCAAGTTAGTGTCAGCTACTGGGTGCTTTTATTGTTCATTTAACTAGTAAAACAGTCCTGTGAGTTTGGTACTGTCACCTTTACTTTGTAAAGAAACTGAAGCACAGAGCTTGTAAGTGATTTGCCCAAGGTCAGAGTTAGTGGCTGAGTCTGGAGGCGTTCTGACTCAGGCATCCATCTCTTAATCATTATGCTAGGATTCCCAAACCGAGGGCTCAGGGTGGACATTTTGTCAGAGGCCCTATAATAATATCCTAAGAACCTAGGGTTGGTCCTCACCAGCCCAAGCTTTTTAGCACACAATGTCTGTCTTTTATGTTTTCCCCAGAGCCAGCATCCTGTGGAGGTGCTTTATTATGTACAGCATTAACTGTTAATAAACTGGTGATATGGTCCATTATATGCAGAAACTTGGTTATAGTTCCAAGTTGTTCCACTCATGATATAAGTTATTTAATAGCAAGTGAGCTACAATCCATATCTCTGCATGAGATACCTCTCTTTCGTAACATGCGTGTAGGTGTAGTTATGGTTGAGGTAGCTGAAGAGTGATGTATTCAGGTGGTATTGAAGAATCTGGGGCAGAGGCCTCAGACCTATAACAGGCATATACTGTGCAGTGAAGGTCTGTGTTTGCGCAAGTGTTCAGTACAGAGCTAAGACTTAAATTACAGAATACTTCAGGACTCACTTCAAAGGTCTGTTGTAATAAATTAATTGTTCCTTTTTGCCAGTTTGGTTCATATACTACAATACATTAACCATTTGTATAAAATATTTTTTTATAAAAGGGAAACACTTTTAGCTTATATCTTTACTATGCCATCCTTGGGTGCTACACACCTAAAAACATTTATGTGTTTCCGTGGGCTTTACTGAGCGAAAGAAAATTTCCTTTAGTATTAATTAATATTTTATCACATGAAAATATTTCTTTCAGTGGAATATTTTGAATTACCTAGGCTTCCTCCTTATGTTGTTGCTAGTGAATTGCCTAGTGTCTTTATAACAATGTCTAGTAAGACATTATTGAAGAAAGTATATTAGATCTCCCACATGTAATGCTGTAGGTATGGTGAAAAGAAAACATTTAAAACATAACTTTAACGTTGAGGTTAACTTTCTAGCCTGGATTTGTATGCCACAGAAGGTAAATGTGGGTAATATTTGCACTGTACTAATATTTCTCTAATATTTGTATATTCTTAATTGGTAAGTGACATCAGTAAAAGCACTGCATAGATCATAAACTATGAGCCTACTTCTTTTTGAGAATTAAGACCCGTTGCAATAGCCTGCTTTTTCCATATGCTCAGTTGTATTACTCTGCACTAAAGGACTTCAGCCCTTTTGGCTAAGAAAGTAGGTAGCCTTTTTCAGCCTGCCTCAAACTAGTAGGAGTGATCACATCATCAAATTGGACAGCTTCTCTGAAGCTTTTTCAAACTCAATTCAACCTTGGAGTTCCCTCTGGTGACCACCAAAATGTATTGCTTTATGAAGAGACAGCGAAAGGCCTACTGCAGGATGCTGGTGCCCTGTGATTATTACTGCCATCCTGTCTCCCTTCCATCTCTCCAAAAATATTCCCAGCTGATTGCTGAAGAGATTTAATCTAAACATGAGGTCAGATCTTGGTATGTTATTCAAGCCAGTAACTACCTTTGTTTTTTATTAGTTTTTTGCTTGCTTGATCTTATTTTTTGCAATAATTAGTCAACCTGCAGGAATATGGTTTGTCTTTATAACTATGAATTGTTGAAACATTAGATTTGTTGGTTATCTTCAAGGTGAAAAGCAGTGATGTGAAATTGTGTTTTTAATTTGATGTCCAATGGGAAAAGTCCTCTGATAAAATGTGGATTTCAGATTATAAAGGGAGATTCAGCTTGCAAACATTTATTTATTGAGCCCTTTGGATGTGCCAAGCCCTTACATGGGTTGTGATTATATAAGTGGTGTGCTGTTGAAACAGAATTTCTGCCTGGGGCTTTGTATAGCCTCAGGTCAGATAAGAAGGGGAGAAGGAGATTAATTATTAGGGCTGGCAGTCTGGGAGGGAGCCCTTAGGCATATCCCAGGCGGTGTTTTAGTCTGCCTGATAACCAAGAACTGTAGAAATTTAACTAGGCTTCAAACCTTAAGTAAATGGCATTAAAACTTTTGTTTTTCCAGGACAGTGATGGTGACAAAAGTGATGACAATTTAGTTGTGGATGTGTCTAATGAGGTAACTGTTCTCTCTATCAAACTTTATGTTCAGAGTGACTTGTGAGGAAGAGTGGAGCCACAGTGTTTGGTTTCTTGCACCTTTATACATTAAGAACTTAATGGTTGTTCGTGGATAGAGCGGTAACGCTCTAACTGACCTGAACTTTTGTTTCCTTAAAAAAATACAGTTGGTTTCCCTAATCATTTTGGATTCCTAATTTGGGTGTCTGGTGCTCCTTTTCTTCCCGTGCCTTCTAGGCCAAGTATTTGAGCATGAGCAGGTATATGATTGTTCCTAGAGGTTTTTGTTTTTGTTTTTCCTTTATGGTGTCTAATTGGGTGTACATGGAAACACCATTCTTTTAATTAGAACAGTGTTAGTGTGCGTGCCCTCAAGTCTCCTAAATCTAACAGGACTATTAGCATTTCCTTTACTTTAGAGAATTAATGTGGAGATAAGTGTGTAAGGGAAAGAACTATCCATTGTAAGCAAATCATAGAAACTTTGCTTGTGCTTGTTGAGGACCCTTCTTCTCCGAGAGCAAGCCCCGCCCACTCACCCAGGGAAAATGGGATCGACAAAAACCGCCTGTTGAAGAAAGATGCTTCCAGCAGCCCAGCGTCCACAGCCTCTTCGGGAAGTTCCACTTCTCTGAAATCCAAAGAAATGAGCTTGGTAGGTAGTAAGAACTCTTACTTGCCTATACTTGCCTGTTTAGCAGTTTAGTTGTTTTTTTTTTTTCTTCTTTTTTATTGTAGGACCAGAGGACCCTAATGTATTTGAAATGTGGGGTTTTTACTGATTGAGAGTTCTGTTTCTGAGCGTCGAAAAGTGACACTCATTTTTCTGCTCTTTGTTCCTAGACAGTGTTACTTTTCCCTCTTAATTGTCTCTCTTGGGCCATGACGAGGGAGAGATAAGCTTCCATGTCCATTGCCTTCTTACGTGGGGGATATTTTTCCAGCACAGGCTCTCTGAAACTTCCCAATTAGCATATAGCTCAAACCTCTTATGTCCTGAGAAGTCCTTGTTTTCTTAAGGTGTCCATTTTTTTTTTGTAATTTTTTTTTATTGATTATGCCATTACAATTCTCCCATTTCCCCCTTCATTCCCCTCCACCCTGCACACCCCCTCCCACCCACACTCCCCCTCTTTAGTTCATGTCCATGTATCATAAGTTCTTTAGCTTCTACATTTCCCACACTACTCTTGCCCGCTCCCTGTCTATTTTCTCCCCACCGTCTATGCTACTTATTCTCTGTTTAAGGTGTCCATTTTTATATGGTTTGAGACTTGAGTCATCCTGTCAGAGCATGTTGTGATTGGCTGGCTGGTCAGTTTGGTGATGTACACGAGGCATCCCTGGGGGAAGCCTGGAACTGGTGGCGGGGTCTGTAGCAGA
>PVKM010004676.1:0-51135 GCA_004027735.1 Carollia perspicillata
CCCAACCAAACAAAAAGATCCTACAACCAATCAGAAAAACAAGAAGATTCAAGAATCCAAAAAAATGAGGATAGTGTAAGAAGCCTCTGGGACAATTTCAAGAGGTTCAACATTTGCATCATAGGGGTGCCAGAAGGAAAAGAGAAAACACAAGAAATTTGAAATCTGTTTTTAAAAATAATGGAAGAAAATTTCCCTAATTTGGTGAAAGAAATAGACATGCAATTCCAGGAAGCACAGAGGGTCCCAAACAAGATGGATGCAAAGAGGCCTATGCTAAGACACATCGTAATTAAAGTGCCTAAAGTTAAAGAGATAATCTTTTTTTATTGTTGTTCAAGTACAGTTGTCTCCATTCTACCCCCACCACTCCACATACCCTTGCCATCCCCACCTCCCACCCTCAATCCTACTCCACTTTGGTTTTGTCCATGTGTCCCTTATATATGTTCCTTGATGACCATCCCTCCTTTTCATCCCATTATTCCCTCCTACCTCCCTTCTGGTTACTGTCAGTTTGTTCTTTATTTCACTGTCTGTGGTTATATTTTGCTTCCTTCTTTTGTTGCTTAGGTTCTACTTATAGGTAAGATCATGTGGTATTTGTCTTTAACTGCCTGGCTTATTTCACTTAACATAATGATCTCCAGATCCATCCATGCTGTCTCAAAGGGTAGGAGCCCCTTCTTTCTTTCTGCTGCATAGTATTCCATTGTGTAAATGTACCATAGTTTTCTGATCCATTCATTTACTAATGGGCACTTAGGTTGCTTCTAGCACTTGGCTATTATAAATCATGCTGCTATGAACATTGGAGTGCATAGGTTCTTTTGAATTGGTGTTTCAAGAATCTTAGGGTATAATCTCAGCAGTGGAATCGCTATGTCAAAAGGCAGTTCCATTTTTAGTTTTCTGAGGAAATTCCATACTGTTTTCCACAGTGGATGCACCAGTCTGCATTCCCACCAAGTGTACTAGAGTTCTCTTTTCTCCACAACCTCGCCAGCACTTGTTTGTTGATTTGTTTATGACAGCAATTCTGACTGGTGTGAAATGGTATCTCATCATGGTTTTAATTTGCATCGATAAAGAGAGAATCTTAGATGTAGCAAAAGAAAAGCAGTTTGTTACCTACAGGGGAGTTCCCATAAGACTGTCAGCTGATTTCTCAAAAGAAACTGTAGGCTAGAAGGGACTGGCAAGAAATATTCAAACTCATGAAAAGCAAGGATCTACAGCCACGATTGCTCTACCCAGCAAAGCTATCATTGAGAATCAAAGACAGATAAGAGCTTCCTAGACAAGAAAAAACTAAAGGAATTCATCATCCCCAAACCATTATTGGACAAAATGCTAAAGGGACTTATTTAAGAAAAAGTAGATCAAAACTATGAACAATAAAATGGCCAAAATACATGTCTATCAATAATTGAATCTAAAAAACAAACTAAGCAAATAAGAACAGAGACAGAATCGTGGATATGGAGAACATTTTGGTGGTTGCCAGATGGGAGGGGTTGTGGGCAAATGGGCAAAGAGGTGAGGAGATTAAGAAGTACAAATAGGTGGTTACAGAATAGCCATGGGATGTAAAGTACAGTACAGGAAATGGAGTAACCAAAGAACTTATACGCATGACCCATGGACATGAACAATGGTGTGGGGCATGCCCGACAGGGGGTGCTGGGTGGAGGAGGGCAAAGGGATAAAAATTGGGACAATTATAATAGCATAATCAATAAAATATAATTTAAAAAGTAAACTCACAGAACTTCTAAAAAAAGAAAAAAGAAAGAAAAGACACTATTCGGGCCTAAAGTACTGATTTATAGGATGTTAATGCCACATAATAAAAACCACTGATTTGCTTTTCTATGCAAAATCCTTGCCAACATACAGGTGTGTTATATTGGAACATCTGGACTTAGTTAGCTTCAGGAGACAAGATTATGCCCCCTATTTTGCCATTGGCTAAGTAGCTCAAAATCAATCTATCGTCTTGTATGTCTCACACAGAATGAGCAGTCAATAGACAAGGAAAAATGTTTATTTTATTAGGTGTTTTTTATAACATCAGGTTGTACTCTGTATTTCCCTACCACACTTCCACCATTGCTTTTCCTGTTCACTTGTGGGTGAGTGACTTGTGCAAGTTGAGGTAGGTAAAGAGATGAATCCATTTTGAAGTTGTTGCTGGAAGATCTTGGTTTTAGTCCTGGTCCTACTACTTATTAGCTGGTAGGGTTTAGGTAGCTGAATTCATCTTTTGGAACCATAGTTTTTACATCTGTAAAATAATTATTACCAACATAATAATGCATGACCACATTGTTGATAGAATTGAGTTCACCAATTATCAGTTGAGTACTGACTACATGTGTTAAAGAAGGCATATACATCATTAAGTCTGACACAAGGAAGGTGGTAAGAAAAAGTGCTATAAAACCATGTGCTATAGGGTTGTAGTAAAGAGATATGACTGCCGGCTGGGGTAATCTGGAAAGACTTCATGGACGAAGTGAAATCCCCTTTGGGTCTTAAAAGACAACAGTGCTTTGATGGCAAGTAATGAATAGTGAATGGGTAAGAGAGGGTTAAACAAAAGGAGAATCTTGTAGAAAGCCACAAACCAGTGATAAGAGAGGTTTAATTTAGAGAACTGCAAATATATAATCAGCTCTTTAAGAATCGGAACCATATGTGTGTCTTGGGACCTAGCACCGTGTCTGACATATTACAGTAATCGCTGAAGTCCACTTACTATTTGACAGTCACTTTACCTGTGTTATCTGTTTTAATCCTCGTAACAACAGTATAAGGCAGAACTTTATTTTCTCCCATTATAGATGGGAAAACTAAAGCTTAGGGAAATCAATGAACTTATCCAAGGTTACACAAGTAGAATGAGGGAGAGCAGTGATTGGAATACGGACTGGCAACCATTATACTCTGATGCCTCTTCAGACAATAGAGGAAGCTCAGTGACAGTCTTTGAATGCTTGCATTAATGCAAAAATCTTACCTCTAAGTATACAATAAATGGAAAGTATTTTGGAATATGACAAGAATAGGGGCCAAGCTGCGTAGGACTTTTAAAACCACCTGCATATAGGTAAAACTATCCAGAGGAGGAAACACTTCAGTACCTTATAATAGGAGGACTTATAATCCTTTTATTACTTTCTTTCAAAGACGATATACCAGATTGAGGAGACTTTAAGCAGGACTGTGACACTTCACTAGTTATGTGACCTTGAGGGACATAACCTCTCTGGGCCTCAATTTCCTCCTTGGTAAAATTAGGGACTGGACTTAGTTAAATCCCTTTCAGCTATCTAAGCCTATGGCTTTATGATATGAGAAACTACACTCAGTTTCTATCATTCCAACTGTCTGTCTTTAAGGCAGTCCTGGACGTAGAGTCTCTGGAGCTGCCTAATCTTGCTGTCCACTACCAGTCCATATCTTCAAGTTTTAATATGAGATGTGAATATAAAGCCAACTCTTCTCACTTTTTTTTGATACACACAAACTATCTTGGAAAATGAAGGCCCATCAATATGTGAATGTTTATATATGCACATTATGGAATATTATATAGCTGTTTATAATAATTGGTGCATGTGTGTGTATGGGATTTTATGATGAAGAATCTACTTGTCCCTTTGTCATTTCCTATATACTTCCCTTTCACCTTCCTCCTCTGATATTATGCCTCCTCCCCTCTCCCTACAGAGAGGCAGGACTTCCACATAGTCTTCACCAGACAAGCTGATTTTCATAGTGTTTTACTTAATGTTAGCAAACTAAAATGCTTCTCCCTTCCAATGTTTCCAATAGTACACTTTTATTATGCTGTTGAATATGCTTTTTCAAAACCCTCCTATAGACTGACTACTGCCCCGTCTCCACAGAAAGCCCTCCTGGGTAGTAAACTTCCCCACCAGGAGAGCAACTTATGGTATTTTATGTTATTGGCAAGGTATCACTAGGATCAAGTGTGTGTTCATGTGTTTCACAAGAAAATGTCTCTTTAGTGTTTTTAGAAGAATGTTAAACTATGCTATTTAACATTTGACCCACAGAGAAAATCTGGGAATGTTATTGCTATCCAAATCAAATCCTTTTGTGGTTCATGGAACAACAGAGAGAAGGAAAAAAACAGAAGAAAAGCAGCCCATCATATTTTATTTCAATAAAATTTGATATGTTGAAATCTGCAAGGAAATTTAGGGTAATTTGAGTTATCAGAATGTTAGGTCAAAGTTGAATGAGCACTTAGAAAGCACTGAATCCAACCTCTATATTTCACCAAGAGAGAACCCGAAGTCCAGAGAGGTGAGATTATTTGTACAAATCACACAACAAGGCAGTGGTAGAGTTGGAATTATGCCCTTCATCTGCCACCTCCCAATGTAACAGGGAACATACGCAGAGGCCTTGGATGTGGGTACACCTGATTTGTGGTCTTGGATGATCCACTTAGTAATTTGTGACATTCTGATTCCTCATCTGTGAAAAGTGGAATATAATGGGATTGTTGTAAAGATTAAATGAAATAGTGTGTTTACATACATAGCTTAGTACAATGCTCGGGGCAGAGAAAGTGCTAATAAAACATTAGGCTTAGTATTCACTCCAATGTTCTGTTCACTCTCTGCTTTTGGCTTTGCATTCAGTAATTACCTCCATTTCCAGTGCATTTTATCTAGTTCTTACATTCATGAGGCAAAACCAGGCCATCCAAAATCATCCTCTTACATCACTAATCTAGTCTTCCCTTGTTATTCATGGCCCAGAAATTCTCAGTCTTCATCTGATTACAACCCACTGTAAAGCTGCCAAGTTACTTCTGTCTTAGAAAAAACAACTACAACAGGATGTTTGGGGGCTTAGGCCATGATAGCAGGCTGTCTAAATAGCATTCTTACACAGACCATCTCTGAATTGCCACTCATTGTCCTAGAAACGGCCAAGCAAGAAAGGATGTTAATAACTATAGAACTGTGGTATGGCAGCCACTACTCACATATAGCTAAATTAATTAAAATTAAATAATATTAAATTTGAAGTTCTTTCATTGCACAAGTTACATTTCAAGTGCTCAACAGCTATATGTAGCTAATGGCTATAATATTGGACAGTGCTAATTATGAAACATGGCTATTACTGCAAAATGTTCTATTGGACAGTGCTGACATAGAATACGATACCTGAGTAAACAAATGAGTGGAGGAAATGTAGTTATCAACCAGAACCTGTGGATAAGAGTCACTATAATAATCCTAGACCAAATCTTAAGTAATTAGAGAAGCAACCTTAGAGATGCCAAATGATTCAAACCAAACCCAGGTGACAGGAAAAAACTGATACATCTTGAAACCCAACATAATGAGTAACGAAACGAATGAGAATGTTGCCCTGGCTGGGTGGCTCAGTCGGTTGGAACATTATCCCATACACCAAAAGGCCGCAGGTTCAATCCATAGTCAGGGCACATACCTAGGTTGTGGGTTCAGTCCCTGGTTGGGGCACGTGTGGGAGGCAACTGATCAACATTTCTCTCTCCCATCAATGTTTCTCTCTCCCCCCATTTCTTTCTCTCTGAAATCAATAAACATATCCCGGGGTGAGGATTTTTCTAAAAATGAGTCCGTCAACAGAAAAATGGCTTTCAGAAATAGCAGGCTCCAGACTACTCAGAGATTCAATTGCTTCACGTCCACAGTAGAGGTGTTTTCTACAGTCTTTTTCTTGCCCAACATTCTAGAATTATAATCTTCAAGGGGCATTCTCAGTAGGAGACAAAGACTGTTAATACAGATTCCTGACATGAGCATCCTAGAAAATGGAATGTAAGCATACCGGTTTCCTTTTGGATGTGAGGGGGAGGGCTGGGAGTGCGCTCCTGGGTGTGTTCTGAAGACAGCCGGGAAGAGGACTCAGTAAGCACTTTGGTATGCGTACCACCTTCAGAGCTGCACATTCCTTCTAAAATGTTCTTAATAATTTTCTTTCTCTTGGAAAAAGCTGAGATGGTGGAAGACAGAAGTCAGACGAATCCCCTTGGGCAAAGCCAGATAGGATCCACTTGTATCTCAGCCTCTGGCCTCCTCTACTTATGTGGGATACGTGGACACCTGTTGTAATAGAAGTGCCTTCTCCTCTCATCAGAGCACACAGTCCAGGTCTTCTTCATCCCAGGATTGCCTCAGGAAAACACACTCAACGGCCCATAACTACACAGGCACACTTTAAAGACATTGTGAGTTCAGTTGCAGATCACCACAACAAAGTGAATATCACAATAAAGTGAGTCACGTGAATTTTTAGCTTCCCAGTGAATATGAAAATTGTATTTACATTATATCGTGATCTATAAAGTGTGCAATAGCATTATGTCTAAAAATTTACATCCCTTAAGTAAAATACACTTTATTGCTAAGAAATGCTAACCATCATCTTGCCTCAATGTTGATAAAAACACAATATCTACTATTTCTGATAAAAGGTTAATACCCAAAATATATAAATAACAATACATAAAGAACTCATACAACTTAACTTGAAAAAGCAAACAATCCAATTAAAAAATTGTCAGAGGACCTGAATAGACATTTCTTCAAAGAAGACATACAGAGTCCAATAGACATATGAAAAGATGCTCAACATCACTAATTATCAGAGAAATGCAAATTAAAACCACAGTGAGATATCACCTCACACCTGTCAGAATGGCTATCATCAATAAATTAACAAAGAAATGTTGGTGAGGACGTGGAGAAAAGGGAGCCCTTGTATACTGTTGGTGGAATTTCAAATTAGTGCAGCCACTATGGAAAACAAGTATGGGTGTTCCTCAAAAATTAAAATCCCACTTCTGGGTATGTATCCAGAGAAATCCAAAACACTAATTTAAAAAGATATATGCATCCCTATGTTCATTACAGCATTATTTACAATAGCCTAGATATAGAAGCAACTAAGTGCCCATTGATAACGACTGAATAAAGAAGATGTGGTATATTTATACAATGGAAAATGTATAAATTGGCCATTAAAAGTAGTGAAATATTACCATTTATGACAACATAGATCAACCTAGAGGGTACTATGCTGAGGGAAATAAGTCAAAGTCAAGTACCATATAGCATCACTTGTATGTGGAATCTAAAAGACAAAATAAATGAACAAAACAGAAACGATTTCATAGACAGAGAGAACTGATAGTTGCCAAATGGGTAGGGGGTTGGGGACTAAATGAAAAAGGTAAAGGGATAAGAAGTTACAAAACTGGCAGTTACAGAATAGTTACGGGGATGTAAAGTACAGCATAGGGAATATAGTCAGTCGATAATAATGTGGTAACTATGTGGGTATCAGGGGGAACCAAGCTTATTGGGAGGGACCACTTTGTAAGTGATATAATGTCTAACCATTATGCTGTACACCGGAATCTGATATAATACTGAATGATAATTGTAACTGAAAATTTTTAAATGTTTAAAAGAATACAATGTCTATGGAGCATAATAAAGTAAAACACAATAAAATGAGGTATAGCTTTAATCTCTCCAACCATAGTTTGTGGAGTGGGAGAATGCTCCAAACAACTCAATTAAACTGACTACCTGGTGTTGAGTCTAAAACTGTGAAGGGTATAAAATAATTTCCTGCTTGAAAGCTAGCAGTTAACACTCATAATTATACACACATACACATATTTACAGAAACAGAAAACCTCTGAATCATGGAAAAGACCTTTTATTTATTCACAGAGCATCTTGCATCAGTTCCCCATGACACAATTTGTCACAGGGTGATGCACTGAGAGCCAGATGTATTTGTGTGTGTTGAGGGTTTGCACCACAAAAGAGCAACACTGAAATTTTGAAACTCGGAGACTGTATAGGAGCTGCTGACACAGATAGAGAGAGAGACAGACAGACAGAGAGACAGAGAGAGAGACACAGAGAGAGATCTTTGCTCTACAATATAAACAGATCTCCAGGAGAAGAGAGAAAGGTATTTAGCTTCCATCTACCACCCTGAAATACTGGGTTGGCCAAAAATTTTGTTTGTTTTTTTCTCTATGATGGCTCTAGTAGCACTTGGTTGTATTGAATTTCATTTGAAACAATTTTGTTAGAATGTATTGTGACAGTTGTCATATCAGCATGCATGTAAAAAAAACTTACCGAAATTGGTGAATTTCTATGTGGCCATTTTAACATTAAAGATGGAAGAAAATATGCAACACTTTCAGTATATTATGCTTTCTTACTTCAAGAAAAGTAAAAATGCAACTGAAATGCTAAAAAAGATTTGTGCCGCATATGGAGAAGGCGCTGTGAGTGATCAAACGTGTCAAGAGTGGTTGGACAAGTTTCAAGCTGGAGATTTCTCGCTGGATGATGCTCCATGGTCAGGTAACCAGCTGAAGTTTACAGTGATCAAATCAAGACATTAACTGAGAACAATCAATGTTATCCACATGGGAGATAGCCAACATATTCAAAATATCCAAAGCGATGAAGTTATTGGTGAAAATGACAAATATCTTTTATTTTACGGCGAAAAACTAAACAGACTCTTTGGCTAACCCAATACTTCTGGGGAGAGAAAACGTTAAATCCCTCTAGATGGGGGGTCCAACCTTTTGGCCTCTGTAGGCCACACTGGAAGAAGAAGGGTTGTCTTGGGCCACATATTAAGTACACCGAGACACATAATCACGAAAAAAATCCCATAACATTTTAAGTAAATTACGATCTTGTGTTGGGCCACAGTCATAGCCATCCTGGGACGCATGCAGCCTACGGGTTGCAGGTTGGACACCCCTCTGACTGTCCAAGTTCCAAGGCTTGTTTGCCATTCAATAATTCTTTAACCTCCATCTCCAGAAGTTTCTGTTAAATAAGCCTGACCATGCAGAAATATAAAAATGTTAATGGGGATTTGTTTTCTTTATTCTTTACAAAAAATACATATGTAATACAGAAATACACGCCCTTAGTAAAAAAAAATAAATAAAATTCAAACAGTACAAAAGTACACGAAATAAAAAGTTACATATTTTTGACACTCCCTCTATTCCCATGCCTCCCCCAGATATAACTATTATATATGCTTGTTTATCCTTTTAGAACTATTTCTTTACCTTTACATATATATGGTTTTCTCATTCACAAATGGAATAAAAATAAATATATTTTTCTACAGCTTAATTTTTGTAACCAAGCAGTAGCCCTTGGAAGCTTTCTATGTCAGTACATTTTATATATCCCAATCTTTATATTATATATACATTATATATAATAGATATAATTTATATGCCATATAATGTACTGTAAAGTTATAATATATAATTATGTTACATTATGTATGTACTTATATAAATATATAATACATTATGAATATTATACTTATGTATTATAATTACATTGTTACTTTAAAACATATATATTTAACCATTCCCTTATTGATGACCCTTTGGATTGAATCTGCCATTATTATAAATAATGCTGGCAGGGAACTTCTTGTTTATATAACATCTTGCACGACTATATGTTTGTGGATGTTTTCTAATCTATAGGACGAATTTTTAATTATGGAATTTTTGAAACATAAAGCAATTAAATAGATTTTGCTAAGCCAGCCTTTACAAAAAAGAAAAAGGTGATGGGTAGTGGGGAGGATTTTGGGAAAATGGCTGACAAAGAAGCAATAAAAAACCCGTGCCCACAGTTGGACAACAATTGTACTGGCAGAATCATTCCAATGTAACTACTTTGGAACTCCAGAGTGTATTAAAGACTTACAACTTCTAAGGGAAGACTTGGATAGAAAATTGCAGTTCATTTCCATCACTTTCAGATCTCAGCTCAGAAAAGGCTGGCCATCCCTATTCCCTTAGCCCTATGGCAGGCAACTGTGCTTGTGTTCTGGGATCGGCTTACAGGAACCAGGGCAGGTAGTAAGGCTCCTGTTCTTCAAATACTGGAGATCTATGTTTTAATTGCTGATGGCTGCTTCTGATGACCAAGGTGCAGATGCAGAGGCAGGTAGCTATTTGGAACCACCACCCACTAGTCCAAGCTCCTCCATCTCTAGCTGAAGCAATTTCTAAAGGATTTAAATGGCTAATCTACCCTTCATTTTTTTCCTTTTTCCCTTTTGGAAGTTCAACATTAAAGATTAGAACATTCAAAAGCAACTTCATACACATGGGAAATTAGAAAGTCATGCACATGCCCAGTGAAAGGTGCAGGCTCAGAAAATACTTGACAAAACTTTAAGTTTTTATACCTAAGGCATAGGAGTCTTCAGCACAAAGACAATCTACAACAATCAATCTTTGTTTAAGGCTACACAAAACAAACAAAAATTAAAAACAACAAACCATCAGAGTTGCTATTTGTTTGAACTATACAGTTTTCAAGCAAAAAAAAATACAAGACATAGACAGAAACAGGGAAGCACATCCCATTCAAAACAAACAAACAGAAAATTCCCCAGAGAAAAGTCAGATGGAGGATCTAGCACACAAAGACTTTTAAATAACTGTCTTAAAAGTTTCTCAAAGACCTAAAAGTAGACATACAGAAAGTCAACAAAATGATGTATAGACAAAATGGTATCTATAAAGAATGGAAAGTCTGAAAAGAAACCAAAAAGAAATTCTAGAGCTAAAAACTACAATAACTGAAGTAAAAAATTCATTAGAGGGATACAAAGGTATATTTGAGCAGGGAGAAAAATCAGTAAACTTTAAACAGGACAATTAAAATTATGAAGTCTGAGGAATAGAAAGAAGAAAGATTTTAAAAAGTGAACAGAGTTGAAGAAACTTGTGGGACCATCAAATGAATCGACATTTATACTGTGGGAGTTCCAAGAGGAGAAGAGAGAAAGAGACAGAGATTACCTGAACACATAATGGACAAAACTTCCCAAGTTTGATAAACAACATGAATCTCAGTTAATTCTAAAGAGAACTCAAAGCACCCATACTCAGACACATTATAATCAAACTGTCAAAATACCAAGAGAATCTTGAAGGCAGCAAGAGACAAGCAATTCCTCACATACAAAGGTTCAGCATATGTCTCATCAGAATCTTCGGTGGATAGAAGACAACAGGCTGATGTATTCAAACTGCTAAAAGGGAAAATCACTTTCGATCAAAAATCCTATGTCTGGCTAACTGTCTTTCAAAACTGAGGGATAAATTAAGATATTCCCAGACAAAAGATGAGAGAGTTCATTAGACTTGATCGTAAATAATGCCCAATGGGGTCCAGCAGGTTGAAGTAAAAGGACACTGGGCAATAATTCAAAGCCATAGGAAGAAATAAAGATCTCAGTAAAGGTATATACATAGGCAATTATAAAAGCTAGTATATAATAAAAATGGTTTGTAACTCTGCTTTCTGGTTTCCAGATGATTTAAGAAGACTAATACATTAAAAAATATTAGTCTAAAATCAATAATTATTACAACTTTTGTTAGTAGCTCCACATTTTGTTTTCTACATGATTTAAAAGACTAATTCATTAAAAAAACACAATTCTTAGCTTATGGTTTTGGAAACACAATGCATAAAGATGCAGGTTTTTTTTTCTTTTACATCAATCACTGCAAGAGGCGGGGACAGAATTATATAGGAGCAGAGTTTTTATGTTGTTGAAATTAAACTTGTATAAATTCACATTAGAGTGTTATAAATTTAAGATGTTAAATGTAATCTCTACGGTAACCACAGAGAAATAGTTTAAAAACACACAAAATGAGAAATAAGGAGGGAATTAAAATGTTTCACTACACAAAATACTGAGAAGAGAGTAATGCAAGACACGAAGAGCAAGATGCTGTAAGGCACACAGAAAACAACCAGCAAAGTGACAGAAGTCCCTCCTCATCGGTCATTAATTTAAATGCAATAAACTCAACTCACCAATTAAAAGACAGATACTGGCAGAACGGGTTAAAAAATGATCCAAGTATATATTGTATACAAGAAACTCACTTTAGATCCAAACGCACAAATGTATTGAAAGTTAAAGAATGACTAATGATATTCCCTGAAAATAGTAACCAAAGAGAATAGGAATGAGTATACTAATATCAGAAAAAAATAGACTTTATCAAAAGAGCTACAAGAAACAAAGAAAGATACTATATAATAACAAAAGTTTCAATATAGTAAGAAGATATAATTATAATCATTTATATACCTAATAACAGAGCATCAAAATACATGAAGCAAAAATTTACGAACTTGAATGAACAGAACAGTTGGAGACTTCAATACCCTACTCTAAACAAGGACAGAACAACCAGACGGAAATTAGTCAATCTAGCACTGACACAACACAAGAGTGCAAGTGAATCTGACAGACATACAGAACACTCGAGCACAACAACATACACATTACTCCCACGTGCACTGGGACACTGTCCAGGACAGACCATATGTGAGGCCACAGACTAAGTTTCATGGGATCACGGTTTCTCATCACTCAAGAGATCACTCAATTAACTTGCTGTGTTGTCTCAACTCACAGAACTTGTCCAGACGTACTAGGGACTTCCAGTCACCACTGGCTCTTGCCTTTTCTAAAGGCCCCTGCACACAGCAGGTCTGAAAGCCACTGACTTGCACAGCTGTGGGCTGGAGCCTTTTCTGATTTGGTGTCTCAGTTGTTCCTTCCACATCCTGGACATTGATTAGTTTCTAATAGTGGATGTAGTCAGGGGTAAGGAAAAGCCAACAGAGATGCTCTCCAGGTACATCAAAGGATTAAAGAACTAGAAACAAGAACCTTCATGTAATTAAGAGAAGTTAAATTTGCTGAGCAACACTGATCACCAAGAGTTGTTTGTTTTCGCCCTACGCCTCTTGTATTCTCTTCACTTTCACAAAGCAACGAAGACTCAGCCTTCTTGGTGAATATTATCAACAGATCAGATCTCTCCCTGTCTGAGAATCCTGTGTTTATGGCTATTTCTTAGTTAATCATAAGCAGAAACTCTCCATGTTATGCACCTTTGAATTCTTCTCAGCACTGGGCATAGCGCCTAGTACATACTCAGTTTTCAATAAATATTTCTTAAAGGAAGAAATGTCCTAATGGGACACATGTGATATCTCCTGGCTATCTTTCTGATTTGGTTTGAGATGTTTAAATACGAATTATCTAGTTTTCTAAAATCTACTTGGCAGGGCAAAGTTACTGGGCCATCTTCTTATTTTTGCTTCCACCACAGGGGGAAAAAATCTTTTTAATAAAATAAACCCTGTGGCTCTTTTCCTTAAAAAAACAAACATTTGTGGTATTTAAACTGCCACTTCTCCTTTTTTCCAGTTCTGGCTTATTTTTATGCATTTTATTGTGAATTGAATGTGCAAGAGAAAAACGCTGTTGTGTTCTCTTTTTTTTTTAATCTGCTTTTCATTTTGATCAGCTTCTTAAACACCTGGTGGACTAATGTGGACCACCCAGAGGAATGCCATCTGAAACCCACCAGCAGCTCATGGTAGTGCAAGATCAATGGTTGACACGCTAGACCTGAGTTATTATTATTCCATCTCTGCCACTACCTGGCTGTGACATTGAACAGGTCACTTAACCTCCCTGTACCTCTCTTTCCTTGATAGGAGCGTTACGAAGCTCAAAAGAAATAATACATTTTGAAAACTTTGTACCATGAACAATATAAAATATAATGAAAGTATAAAGCATTGTTATAAACAAGCTTTTATAAAGTAGAGCCCGTACAAATTAAACAAAGTCTTATGGATACTTGTGACCACCCACATTGCCATGTGCAAACAAAAAGAGACGTTCTTTTTTCTTTTTTTAATTTTGTTGCTGCATTCTTTGGCATAAGAGACAACTTGTTTAGCTGCTAGAACTGAAATAGAAGCAGCAACAGCAGCAGAAGCCTCCATCTGACACTCTGCTACCCATATCTATACAATACTGCATACCTCCCGACGGTGCCCAACAGTTCAGCCCTCACATTAAAAATCCACATCCTTGGTTCTCCCCTGTGTGCCTCAGAAAGTGTGCTAGGCAAATGGGACAGCAAATCCGAGTATTTAAATGAATAACTTTGTGAAGCAGAACTTTTAGAATAAATATCATCTTCCCCACAATCAGCAGGTCCCGTGGTTATCACAATCTTGCAGGAGTAGCTCCCTGAGTAATTGACTTTGTAAACACTGCTGTATGGCCCACTTCCTCATCCTCAGCCTACCTGAAAATATCTGAAATAACAGACTCTTAAGACTGACCTCTTTGGGTTACGAATGATGAAAACCCAACTTAAAGGAGCTTAAGCAAAGAAGGGAGTTTACTGTCTTGATTGTGAAGCCCAAGACTCATTTTGGCACTGCCTTATGCCTCTGACAGAAATCCTTCCCCATGATCGGTTTCAAGCTGCAGGCGTGACGTTACTGAATGTGGAGCGGAGAGAAAGGTGCGCAGCCGGCTTTTGAGAACCAGCACCGGCCAACTCAGCGCACCTCTGCCTGTGTGCTAGGCGTGGTGCTGTGCGCCAAAGTATTGAGTTACTTAAAACATGGTCCCTCTCCTGACACAGGGAATGAGAAGGGGAGAAGGGGGCTCTCAACGTTTATTACAACATTCATTAAGAACCAGATGCCAGGCAGCCAACTGCATCCTCCCTTTGTTAGAAGAGCTTGGACTCTGAATCCGGGCTGCCTGAATTTAAACAGCGGCACTACAATTTGTGCAGCATTTCATTTTGAGCAAGTTACTTAAACTCTCTGTGTCTCAATTCCCTAGTCCATAGAAAGGGGATAGTAATAGCATCCGCCTCATGAAGGTGTTTTGGGAATGAAATTGGTACAGACAATGTACTGAGAATCATTTCTCATTCATGATGAGTACTCATCAAGCGTTTGCTGTCGATGTGCTATTATTGTCATTTTCTAACCCTGACAAAAGCCCTATGATTGATGTGTGGAAATCTCCAGTGAAGAAACCGAGAGGTGGAGTGTCTTGCCTGAAGACAAATGCAATACAGTGAAGCCGGTATTTGATCCTGAGTCTGTGTGATTCCAAGTCTCACACTTGCTCTACCTACCACAGTAATAACAACACTATTTACCATGTACTCATTCTGAACCAGAATTTTTGAACATGTTTTCTAATGTATTCTTCCCAATGGTACAGTGGGTCAGGGTTTTCTTTTTCCATTTTACAGATAAGGAAACTGAGGGTCAGAGGGGTTAAGTAATTCTTAAGGCCATACAGCCAGCTGGGATTTGAAGCAAGTCTGGAAAATAAATGTATCCTTAACTACACTGACAAATGCCCACAACTATTCTTACTGTCATTTGGAGCTGCGTTTCTTCCCTTTGCCCTGAGATAGGATGTTGAATATGGGCAACGTGGAGTGTGCCATAGGAGAGCTAGGAACCCAACGCACAACAGCAACAGAAGGAAGGGAGAGATACTTGTTCGCTGTTGGTCTTACTGCAGGCTCAAAGAGTACTTCCTAGAGGAGGTGGCATTTAACTGAGTCTTGTTGGATCACTCCTTGCAGGCTGATAAAGTGGGGAGTGCACTTCTTACAGAGGAAACTACCTGAACGAAAGCATCAAGACTTGAGAGTGTGTGTACGTTTGGTGAACAGGAAGCAGAGTAGGCAGGCACCATGGGATGGGCAGCTGATGATGGAAAAGTCAGCCCTGAGTACGGAGGGATTTTCTGAGCACCACACTAAGAAATTTGGGTTTCATTCTTTGGCCGAATTTTTGAGAAATGGAATTACAAGAACTGGCCTGTATTTTGGAAAACAAGGCTTGAAGCAATATGTAGGATAGACTGATGGAATGAGTCTGGAGCCAGGAAGATGAGTTATATGTTATTGTAATAGTTTATGCAAGAGATTATGAAAACCAGAATTAGGGTGGAGTTGGAGAGCAAAGGATGACTCTGAGAAATACTTAAAAATATCATTAACAGAATCATCTCCGCTAATGAAAAAAAAAAACCCTGCGTACGTAGGACACTGGTGGTACACTAGTAGCCGTATTTCAATTCGCCACATCTTTATCGAGCACTTGCTTAAAGGACAGGTATTGCAATGAGCACTGACAGGAACATAAAGATGCGAAACAGCTTCCATACAAGTATTTTCACTTATCATCTGTCATGTACTATTCTAGGCCTTTTACACACATTACCTAAACTAATCCTCAAACAACCCTGTGGAATAGTTACTGTTATTTTCTCCAATTTACAAATAAGAACACCAAAAGTCAGAGAGGCACGATACCTTGCTGAAAGCCACAGAGCGTGTGTCAAAGCCCACACTGTTACCCTGGTACCTAGCACAATATGCAAACGGTCACATTGCCATAGCTAATTGTATTCCTTTATTATATTACATTCCTCTCGGGCCTGGGCATTTGCAGTGGCTTCTTCTACCCTTGTGCCTCCCTACCTATCTCTTCCTTACTCAATAACCAGAATGATATCTTTAAAAATGAAGAAGTCACTTTCGCGCTTAAAGCTCTTCTGTGGTCTCCCTCTGCACTCGGAATACAACCTGAGTATTTGCTTCCCTGGGCCACACAGCCCTGTGTAATGGGCCCCGACCACTGCTTCTGCCCACCACGTTCCACACGCTCCTTGGCTCTCGCAGTCCAACAGTACCCACTTTCGACACTCTGCAACATTGTAAGTACCCTCTTGCCTCAGGGCCTTTGCAAATGCTGTTCTCTCTACCACAAATCACCTCCCCCTTTCTATCAGCTAATTTCTTATACACACTTTTTGTTTTGTGGGTGTTTACTTGTTATCCAAAGCACCACTCTGACCCATGCTGGAGCCTGACTCAAAAGAAAAAAATTAGTAATAGTGATCTTGACATATTTTAATATTTTAATTTCTATAATGGAGTTTTTACATTAATTTAATTTTTTAAATATCGCATTAAGATTATTATTGATCTTGATTACTGGGTTTTTTGTCATTTCCTTAAAATTGGCACCAGAGGCAAGGGCCTCCTCCCCTCTCCCTTGTCCCAGCCCTGGTTCCCTGTCTCTCCCACTGACGTACCAGCTTCAGGAGAGCAGGGACCATGGCTTAGAAAGCAGAGCAAATGAAATGTGTGGAATGACTGAACGTTCAAATATATCATCTCATTTCATCGTCCTAGTAATTCTGTGTTGGGGTATTCTCTCCTGTTTACAGGTGAAGAAACTGATGTAAAAGATGTTCGTAGCCTGGCCAAGGCAGGTACACAGTCGACTAGTACACGGCAGAGCTGGAATTTGAATCCAAGCCTCTGAGTTTGGGTTCAGGGCTTGCCCAGTTCACCAGTCCCAGTCCTGAGATACATTCAAACAAAAGCTAAATGGATTTTCATCAGGGCTGTTGCAGAAAGGGATTCTGGATTATGTGGGAGGCTGAACTAGCTAATTTACAAGTTCTCCTCAAAACTTAGTATTCTTTAATTCTGTGATGATCACCTTATACTATAGCCCATGGGCTTTCATGCTAAAGAGAACTTGGTAAACCCAATGTATTCACCTGAAAAGTAGGAGGAATAGTACCTATTAACTGACTTGTTGTGGACATTAAATAAAATGGTATATGTCAGTGGCTAAATAGTGTTTTTCACATATGAACTGTTATTAATTAAAATCATCAACTTAATGAGAGTGAGGACCCTGGAGCTGGGCAGTGAAATAACGTCTCCCTCCCTTACTTCCGTGGAAAGTGCCAGTTCTCCAAGCAGGAAGAAGGGAATTAGACTCACGATCTCACTTCTGTGCTTGTGTTCCTGATGGGAAGCAGGTTACTCAATCTTGTTTTGAAGTTGCGAGTCTTAGACTCTGAAACAGGACCAGAAACAAAACCTGCTGGTTTTCACCTAACACTCCTGCCCCCTGACTTTCTTAGGTGAAACTAATTTCCAGCAGCCTCCAACCAAGCCCTCTTTCTTTGCCCGTCTCTGCTGGTCAGCGAGACCACCTGGCACTTGGGAGGAACAGGGAGGCGGCTCCATCTTAGCGAGGTCTCTCCAGTACAAGCAGCATTATCTATAAAACATCTCCACATGGAGAGAAGGGAGAAGAATGTTTTATCTCCTGACAGTAAAGTCAAAATGAGTGTTTCATGGGAGAAGATATGGTTTCAATCAGCTGAGGTTGCATGTGGGAGCTTCCTGGCTCTTCTCCTTCACCTTTTCTTATGCCAGAATCTTACTCCAAAAAAGGCTGCACCAGGCCAGTGATAGAATTATATCCAGTGCAATGCCTGCCCCTGGGGTCAACTTCATAACCTCTAGAATGGTGTGGGTCTCATAGCACGCACCCAATAAACACATGTTGAGTGACTGTATAATGGACAACTTTACACACATGCTCACAAATTTACAGGCCTCTGGTATGAGGCATCTGTCTACATACACTTTCTCCTTTGAATTTCCTTTCATGTTTTTTTTTCTTTCACTTTCTTGGTTCATTTGTTATGCTCCTTCCCATCTTTACACACACACACACAGAACCTCAAGATCAAAAAGATGTGGAGGTGTAACAGATCGATTTTCCTAAAAATAAAAGCCCCTGCAGACTGACAGTGTAATGTACCACAGCAAGACTTCCGATTCTGCTGCTAGTTCCGTTGGTGTGAAAATATAAGTGAGGCTCGACTGAGTTTGCTCTACGATCTGAAACTTTAATAAGTCAGTGTCATTTTGTGAGTTAGGGAGCCATCACTGGCCACGAAGACCTGAGCGAAGCATACAGGGGAGCGGATTCTGAGACCAGAAAGTAAACAAAGGGGAAAACAGATGAGGATCCATATTGACAAGGGCTGGCAGGACAGATCGAGGGCAGACAGGAGGGGAGACAGTAGAGAGGAAGGGGAGGAAAGGTGGGATACTTACCTATCTGCCACTTTTAAAAACAATGTGATGTGGCGGACAAGGCCAGAGACCCAACATGAATTTTATGTCACAGTGCTCAGTGGCCATGGGGAGGCAGTGGAGGATATTTAAGATAATGTGAAGGATATTCTACCAGGAGGATAAACACGGGAATGGGGAATCCAATGTGTGTAACACTACGAAGTGCAGACAGGTAGCAAGCGGGAGATCTGCTGGTCAGCACGTAACTGTTTCAAGCCACAGAGACTGGCACTTGATGTGGGGCTCATGGGAGAGAGCCAGGCACGTCCCGATATCGGCAGGAAGTGCAGTGTGTTGTTGATCATAAAAATGATCCCTTGGTAATGTAAATTTTGCAGCTCATCCCATCAAAAGGTAGAATCTATTTTCCATCCATTGATTCTCTATCCATTGGACCACTTGACTTATTCTGTACAACACGTTGCGAGCAGCTGCTTGAAAATCACTTGCTCATTGGGGGTTGTTTTCTCTCTTGCTGTTCTTGGAAGCCTGCCCATCACCCCAATGTATAAATTCCCAATGTGCAAAATTGCTGAATAATGAGAGATGTATGTCCCTGTTGCCCGTATCACCCAAGCCAGCAGACACTGGCCAACCACCAGTAGCAGAACCAGGTAGCTGACCAGCAGCTGCCTGCAGCACATAAGTTAGCAGGGCCAAAAACAGCCAAAGAACCACCCAGCTAAACTAAGTCCAAATTGCCAATACAAACAACTATAAAATAAATTAATGGTGATTTTTTAAGCCATAAGGTTGGGAGATGTTTGTTTTGTTATGCATCAAAAAATAGCTAATATACAAGGATATCACGTTAGTTAGTAGTTCAAGTTCAGGGATCACCAGATGACATGACCTGTCATGTCATGAAGAAAAGAGAAGCAACCAAATAAGAACTCAGTCAACATTCTGTCCCCCCAAACAGGCTTAATCAACTGCTCTTCCTTCTCCCTAACAGGATGAAAGCAATGTCCTCCTCATGCCTGAGGTTAATCACCCTAACTTGACTGCCTATAGGACTTCTGTTCTGTCCTTATCTTCTCTCTTCCATCTTCACTCTCTTTTTAACTTAGTTTTTCCTATCAGAAAGGAAACAGTCCAATCATTTCCATTTTAAGAACCCTCCCTTATCCCAGTTTGTTCTTCTGACCGTCCTATTTCTCTCATCCCCTTTACTCTCAAACTTGGGGTAAAAGTGTTACACGCTGCTCCTATGTCCTCTCCCCCATCTATTTTCCAACTTTGTTTGATTTTGTTTTTGTTGTTTCTGCTCTAAACACTCCATGAAGTTACTCTCAACTGAAGCTGGGGACCAGACTGAGCCTGACTCACACAATGACATCCAACTTGCTCTTTCTGATTCCCTGTGAAAAGTTATGATCGGTCAGATCTTGTCTGTCCTGGTTTCCCTTAGGATATGGTCCTGAAAGTGACTACAACTTCTCTGAGCTAGAGGATGTCTTCCCGGTCAATTATTTATTAGGACTAGTCATTCTTGGTTTAAGAATTGAATGGGACAGACTACAAGACTAGAGCTCTGTAAGATACCAAGGTTCTTTACCTATGAGAAGTCATAGTCAGAGGTGACCTACTTGAAGGAAGGCCACACCAATGCCATTAGTCCAAAACAGTCATTGGTTCTAAAGTCCAGGAATCTGTATAGATGAGAGGAGAAAGAGAAAAACACAGTCTAACTGTTGTGTTTGAGAGTTGATCATGTCTAGAAAAGACCATGCAATAGGCTTTTCTGCTGGCACCTTGAACTTAGGAGTTGCAAACACTCACACTTCTCTTATTCTACTTGCCTCCCTGCTGGTGCAATCCTGTCTTCCTGTTTATTAAAGTTCTTGTAACTGGGCTCGTGGTTGGTTTCTGGAGAAAATTAAAAAAAAAAAAAAAAACAGCAGCAAGAAAGAAATGAAAATGGGAGGGTTTTGTTTTTTCCAGCTTCTGCAATTTGGAGAAAAATGCAAAAGTGGGAATGGGAATGGGCACAGGGTGCTACCAGATTATATCCAGAAACAAATCTTCCTAAACACAGAGCGAGGCAAAAGTAGATTTACAGTTGTATGTGAAACAGACTTTATTTGTACAGTATTATTTATTAATTATTGTATTATTTTCTATATGAAGGACTGTAAACCTACTTTTGCCCCGCCCTGTACTGAAAGCAGCCAACACTCACAAAAAAGCAAATAGGCGAGGTCCTTTAAAAACTATTAAAACAGGGGAAATTCCAGACATTAACAGGCAAAGCTAAAAGTAAACGTATATGTTAAATGAGTAAATGCCCTAAGTTACCTAATAAAAGAAAAAGTCTTTCCAACTGGATCACAGAGCAAAACTCACATGTACATAGTTAGTAGAGTTACTGAAAAAGACTGATAGTCAAAGATTGTGCAAACATATCCTAGGTGGATGCAAACAGTTTAGTACAAGATTACATTCAAGTTAAAAAGCATGGAAAACAAAGAGCACTTTATAAAGTTAAATTATGTTGATAAATATAATAGTTATAAATTAATTTATAGCAAATAATATCAACATCATAGAGTAAAAATTGTATGAAATAAAAAGGAGAAGTTGGTAGAAATGAACTAGTGATGAGAGACTTTAATTGCCCTGCTTACATGACTCTTGCTGACCACGACAGATCAAGGACACATGACACAGCTCCCCAAATTAACCAAGGGTTAAGGCACAAAGAAAACTTTGAAAATTCGCCAAAGTGGAAACTTCACAAATTATATTCTCTAAACACCATGTAATAAAACTGGAAATTAATACCAAGTCAGAACACAAAAACATTTTATCGCCTGGTTATTAAAACTCTTATTTAAAAAGTTCTTAAATGAAAGAGAAAGCTCAAATTCAAATTATAGAGAATATGAAAAACAGAATTTCATGAAATGCTACAATATTGAAACTATGAGACAGCAAACAAAACTGGAATCAGAATAAAATTGAAAACCTTTAATATTTAAATTAACAGAAAGCAAAAAAAATAAGTTTAGCATTTAACTTAAGTATTTGGAAAAGAAAAACTCATTTAAACAGTGGGGAGCAGAAAGAAGAAAGTAGCAGTGAAAAAATGAAGATCTGTATTCTGTATAACAGATGATGGGCAGAAGCAGTAATAGAAAAATTCATTCGAAGCTGGTATTTGGAGGAAAGACAATAATTACCACTAGCTTACAAAAGTCAAGAAAATTCATAAACAGAGAAAGCACAAAATGAGAAATTAATATGAGGAAATAATCACAGGCTTAGAAGAAAATAAAATATTATGATATTTTTGCTTAATGTTATACAAATGTTAAAACTTACATTTATCTAAAATACAAATTACAGGATCAAAATCTAAACAATGTGCACAAAGAAACAGAAGTTGTCCATAAGCTACCCCTTCAACAACTACTTCTAGATCCAGATGTTTTTTATAAGAACATTTCCCCAAATATTGAAGGAGTTCCTAACTATTCCTAAATGTAGAAAATTAATGCATTCTATTAAGTATTACACTGATATCAAGCTTTCTTCAGAAAAGGAAATTATAGACCGTACTAACATATTAATATCAGTGCAAGAATCCTAAATGAAATAATAACAAATATAATTCAGGTTTGAAAGGACTAGTAGCTAGATGAGATTTATTCAAGATCTTATTCGAGATGCAAAGCAAGTTCCACTGGACTAAATCTAACATAATTTATTGTGTAAACAGAGTGAATGAGAACAAATGATAACATAAATTTAATACTTCTCTAGAGTTTCCTGTATGCCAGACATATTCTAAGCACTCTAAATACATTAACTCCCTGTTTTCACAACATCTGTATGAAATAAAAAAATTATTCTTCTCTCCATTTCATAAATAAACTGCTACTAAGAAGTATTAAAAAATTGGCCAGGATTATACACTTAGCAAGCGACAGAAGCACTTTTAAAGCCAAGCAGTGTCTGGCTTCAGACTCTTGTCTCCCAAACCATTAGGGTACACCACCTCCTTTCACCGTCTCCCCAGATGCTACAAATGCCGTTGGACACAATTCAACACCCATTCCTGATTTGTAAACGTATACTCATAAAATGCAGAGATGAATACTTCCTTATCATGATAAAACTGATCTCTGTTCAAAACGCAGGTTACACTTAATAGAGTAACCATTAGAAGCACGCCAACTGAAGTCAAGAACAGAAGATGGCCTTTGTTACGTTGAGGTACATTCCATTTATAACTACTAGTCTGTTCACATTTTTATCATGAAAGGGTGTTGAATTTTGTGAAATGCTTTTTCTTCATCTCCTAAAACTGTGGTTTAATCCTTCATTTGAATACTGTGGTGAGTCACACTGATTGATTTGCATACATTGAGACATCCTTGCATCCCAGAGATAAAACCCACTTGATCATAGCATACAATCTTATTAATGTGTTGTTGAATTTGGTGTGTTAGCTTTCCTTGAGGTTTTTCTGTTTTAATACTTTTTATCCTCACCCAACATGACTTTTTTTAAAAGATTTTATTTATTTATCTTTAGAAAAGAAGGAAAGGAGAGAGGGAGAGAAATATCAATGTGTGGTTGCCTCTCGTGCGTCCCTGGCTGGGAACTGGCCTGTAACCCAGGCATGTGCCCTGACTGGGAATCGGACTTCGGTTATTTGGTTTGCAGGCCCGTGTTCAATCCACTGAGCTACACCAGCCAGGGCCCAACATCACTTTTAGAGAGAGAAAAAGGGAGAGAAGAAAGGAGAGAAAGAAGCATCAATCGCTCGTCTCCTCTACACGCCTCGACCGAAGATTGTTCACTTCCAGACTGGGAATCCAACCTGAGCCCTTCAGTTACAGGACCACACTCCAGCCAGCTGAGCCACACTGGCCAGGGCCCTCGAGGTTTTTTGTATTGGTATTTACCAGGGATAGTAGCCAGTTTTCTTTTCTTTCAGTGTCCTTGTCTGGCTTTAGTATTAGGGTAATACTGGCCTCATAAAATGGGTTAAAAAGTGCCCCCTCCTTTTCAATTTTCTGGAAGAGTTTGAGAAAGATTGGCATTAATTCTCATTTAAATGTTTAGCAGAATTCACTAGCAAAGCTATTTGGTCTTGGGATTTTCTGTGTTGGGAGTTTTTATCACTGATTCAATCTCCTTATTCATTATTGATTTGTTCAGATTTTCTATTTCTTCAATTTTCAGTGTTATTAGGTTGTGTATTTCTAGGAATTTATCCATTTCTTCTAGCTTATCCAATTTGTTGACATATAATTGTTCATAGTATTTTTCATGATCTTTTGTATTTCTGTGGTATCTATCAATTGTAATGCTTCTTTCATTTCTGATTTTTTAATTTCAAATCTCTCTTTTTCTTAGTGCAGCTAAAGGTTTATCAATTTTATCTTTTCAAAACATCAACTATTGCTTTCATTGATTTTTATCCTATTGTTTTCCTAGACTGAATTTTATTTATTTCTCCTCTAATTTTGTTTCCTTCCTTCTGCCAACTTTGGGCTTAGTTTGTTCTTTTTTTCCTAATTTCTTGAGGTATAACATTAGGTTGTTTATATGAGATATTTCTTCATTTTTAATGCAGGTGTTTACTGTTATGAACATCTCTATTAGTGTTCATTTTGTAGCAGGTAAGAGACTTGTACACTAAAAACTACAAAACACACATGAAAATTGAAGAAGCAGCAAATAAAAACAAAGATATGCTGTGTTTATAGACTGGAAGACTTATATACATTGTTAAAATGCCCATATTATCCAAAGTGATCTATAGATTCAATGATATCCCCATCTAAATTCCAACGGCATTTTATTACAGAACTAAACTAAACCATCTTAAAATTTGTATGAAATCACCAAAGACCTAGAATAGTCAAAGTAGTCTGAAGAAAGGAGAGCAGCCCTAGCTAGCTGGCTCAGTTGGTTGGAATGTCACCCAGCACACAGAAAAGGTTGCAAGTTCGAGCCTTGGTCAGGGCACATACCTAGGCTGTGGGTTTGATCCCCAGTCAGGGTGCATACAGGAGGTAACAGATCAGTGTTTCTCTCACATTGATGTCTCTGTCTCTCTCCTTCCCTTCCTCTCTCTCTCTAAAAAAAATCAATAAACATATCCTTGGGTGAGGATATAAAAAGAACAACAAAGCTAGAGGCATCACACTTCCTGGTTTTGTAATATGTTACAAAGCCACAGTAATTAAGTCAGTAACATACTGCCATAAAGACAGACATATAGATCAATGGAACAAAACAGAGAGCCCAGAAATAAACCCATGCATGCGCTGTCACAGATCTTTGACAGGGGTACCAAGACATACGAGTATAATGGGGGAAAAGATAGTGCCTTCAACAACTGGTGCTGGGAAAACTAAATATTCACATACAAAAAAATGAAATTGGACTCCTACCTTACACCATAATCAATGCAATATACAAAAATCAAGGTGGATTAAGGACTTAAAACATAAAACTTTTTGAAAATGTAAAGTTCCTAGAAGAACACATAATAAAAAATCTCCTTGACATTGGTCTTGGAAGTTATTTCTTAGATATGATACCCAAACCACAGGCCACAAAAGCTAAAATAACCAAAAAGCTTCTGCATAATCAATAGAATGGACAGGTAACTTACAGAATTGGAGAAAATGTTTGCAAATTGTATCTGATAAGGAGTTAATTTTCAAAGTATATCAGGAACTCCTACGAATCGATAGCAAAAACCACCTGATTTTAAAAGTGTAAAGGACTTGAACAGACATTTCTCCAAAGACGACATGCAAACGGCCAACAGGTAGGTATACAAGAAAATGCTTAACATCATTAATTATCAGAAAAATGCAAATCAAAACCACAATAAAACATCACCTCACATCTATTAGGATGGCAACTAAAGGGCCAGTGTTGAGAAGACTGGGCAGAAACTGGAACCCTTGTTCACTGCCGGTGGGAATGTGAACTGATACAGCCACTATGGAAAACAGTGTGGAGGTTCCTCAAAAATTACAAACAGAACTACCATATGATCCAGAAATCCCATTTCTGGGTGTACTTCCAGAAAAATTGACATCAGGATCTCAAAGAGATATTTCCACTCTCGTGCTCATTTAGCACTACTTACAGTAGCCAAGATATGGAAACCATCTGCATATTCATCAACAGCTAAATGAATAAAGAAAATGAGTATGTGGTATGTGCATACAACAGAACATAATTAAGCCTTGAAAAGAAGGAAATCCTTCAACATGAAACGTGGATGAATCTTGAGGACATTGCTAAGTTAAATAAACAAGTCACAGAAGGACAAATACTGCATGATTCCACTTCCATGAGTTATATAAAATAGTCAAATTCATAGAGGCAGAGAACACACCAGTGGTTGCCACAGACTAAAGGGTAGGACATATGGAGAGTTGTTATTTAGTGGGTATACAGTTTCAGTCATGTTAAATTTATAAGTTCTAGAGGTTTGCTGTACAACATAGTGACTATAGTTAATAATATAGTATTGGGCACATCAAAATTTAAGAGGATAGATCTCATGTTAAGCGTTCTTACCACAAACACACACAAATAAACAAACAAAGGGATACAAGGAAACACTGGGAGGTGCTGGATATGTCTATTACTTTGATTATGATGACAGTATCACGAGACTTTGCATATGTCCAAACTCATCAAATTGCACATATTAAATATGTGCACTTCTTTGTAATCAAATTCCTCCATAAAACTATTTTTAAAAAAAAGAACAGAGGATATTTGGATGGTGTTGCTCAGTTGGTTGGAGCATTGTCCTATAGACCTGAAGGGTTGCGGGTTCAAGTCCCAGTCATGGCGCACGGCCCAGTTGCAGGTTCAATCCTGGATGGGAGTGCATAGGAGAGGGTGACCAATCGATGTTTCTCTCTTGCATCGATGCCTCCTTCTCTCTCTCTCTCTTTCTCCCTCTCTCTCTCCCCTCCTCACACTTCCTCTGTCTCTAAAGGCAATAAAAAAGTGTCACTGGGTGAGGATTAAGAGAGAGAGACAGAGACAGTGAGAGAACAGAGGAAAGATGCCCATTGTCACCACCATTATTTAGCACTGTTTGAGAGTACTAGAAAACCCGTAAGACAATAGAAAGAAATTTAAAATGTAAAAATTTGAAAGGAGGAATAAAATTGTTCACCAGGAAAACCCAAGATAATGCATCTTTTAAAATTATACAAAATAAGACTAATTCCAGAACATAGTGGAGACCCCCTAGACCAATCACTCTCCAGTACTAGTAATGAGTAACGGGTACACAGATTTCTCTTATTATTATTCCTCACCTGAGGACATTTTTTCACTATGTTTTAGAGAGAGAGGAAGGTAGGGGAGGGATGGGGGAGAGAGGGGAGGAGAGAGAGAAACATCGATTGGTTGCCTCTCATATATGTCCCAACCAGGTATTGAATCTGAATCCTAGGTATATGCCCTGACTAGGGCAACTTTTGATCTATGGGATGATGCTCCAACCAACTAAGCCACACTGACCAGGGCCTTTATTGTTATAAAATTTTATTTATTATTATATGATAAGTATTATATCATATTATTATATGATAAGTATCATATATAGTCACAAACTATTTTTAATTTAAAATAACATCTAGTGGAAGAATAAAATTCCCAGGAATTTGCAAACTATTAGAGTTGTACAGTGGTCATGTAAAAAAAACAGACGGTAAAATTTTGTACCTAGGACTGGATGGGGTAAAGTAATTGGAGAGCAAGTTCTGTGATCAGTACGTACCTCTAATTCTGACACAAAATAGACATTCTATGAACACTTGCTGAGTAAATGGAGAGATAGAAGAGCACGAATTGAAAATTCTTGGGCTGAGCCTTGAAAATTATAGGCTTCATTTTTATTACATGAGTAATACATGGGAGGGAGATAAAGTTTTAAGACAAGATGATGGAGTGCTTTGAAAACGTCCCCTGTGGAATACAGACCATTAAAAATGCAGACTGAAGTGCTTATGATTAGAGGGAGTCATAATAGGAAAACAGCTCATCAGTTCATTTCATCTGGCAGCCTCGTAAGCCACCACATAGACAGACATATAACTAAATAATTTTCTTCACATAGCAGATTAATTGTAGGAGTATCCTGTGGGAAAATTCAATCTTCCTAAGAAAACACCTAATAACATATTCCTAGAAATACAGCTCTCTAATGTAGCATTTAGTATTTTATATGTGCAAAAGGCAGTCAAATACCTTGTATCAATTACTTACAAAATTTCTCTGATTATATTCCTATTTCATAGTTGAGGAAACCAAATGACGAAGACCTAATATATCATCTTGTCACCCAGGTAATTATAGAAATCTTCATCTGAGTTCAGACAGTGCGCTAAGATAGCAGAGATAAGGATTTAGAATTAAGTGATATGTGATTCAGGATATACATTTTATCTGCTTAAATGAATTTACAGTTTAAATGCTCAAGTGATTCATTTAACAAAGATAGGGAATAAAATAGAGGAAACGTGCGCGTGGTAAATCTTTGGAATCTGTTACCATGCTGCTTCCTATAGTTTTACTCTCGGGCTCTCTTTGTTCCTTTGCTGTTTTGATTGCTGCCCGCCATTCACTGTCCTCTCCTGGAACCAGGCTTTCCGGGCACCACCCCACGCAAACAAGCCTACTATTCTTTTTCCTCCCTTCCTTTGTAGAACATACCCATTTCACGCCAAATCCCTCAGTAATCCGATAGGGAACTACTTCTAACCTAATATTGAATAAACAAACACATAATTATTGTGGTGGGGAACTTGGGTGGTTTAGCATGTCACCTCTCCCACGAGCATCATCACCTTAACAGACGGTGGTGGATTATCAGGTACTTCACTGTAAGGGATTTGACAAACTCTTTTCCTCCCCTACCACTGCTACAATCCAATGTCCCTTTCAACTTCCCTGAGATGGACTCTTCTCACCTATCGCCTGTAGGATTCACATTCCAGAGAATCACTTTTACTACAATTCCTAGTTTGTGCTATTGCGAGAAGCAGCTATTCTGTAGGGGAAACACCCAATAGTTGACAAAGTGTCTGTCCTCTTTGATTCAGGTAACTCACATCAGCATGATGGTTGCTTGCAGTGCCAAGGCACGAATGCCCACATTCGGGGCATTCCTGTGGTGTGTAAATTCATTCTTTAGGCTGAAAGACTGGCACAGTGTTGTTTCTTGATGTTCTTGGAAGAGGGAGCACCTTAGAAGCCGTTGAAATCTAAGTACTCATTATCTGATGGTTTTTCCACAGGGCAATAGCCAAGAAGGCTCCCAGGAGAATGCGTTATGACTGGGGGACACTGACCTGGGAAAGGCTGAGGCGAAGTTGAAAGTATGCAGCACCTCCTATGGAGGCCACTCTAGTCAAAGCCTTGAGCAGGCAGACTCGAGGCTTACAGGAACAGGAGACAGTCTTCCATCCTGAGGCTACAAAGGAAAGAAGACACTGAGGAATCAATAGCCTAATGGAGTGGCTCCGAAGTCTGATGTTATCTACTTCATCAGACCCAGTGCCTTCCTGTTCACCCACTCAACACTTCCTAGGATTTGAGGGAAAAGGACAACATGCAGAGAGCTGGAAGGAGTCAAACCACAGCTGAAAGAAAGTAAAAACAAAAGATTATTTTTTTAAGTAAAGTGGTATACAATCCAGTTTTATTACCAGGAAAGGGGACAGAGAATAAGATGTGAAAGGGGACCCTGGTCCAGTTCATTCCAGACTTCTTCATTCTGCCAATGAGTTGTTCATTAAGGAAGCTCTGGTAGGAGTCACTGTGCCTGGTAATAAGGGGAACCCAGAGAAGAGCGAGAGGTGGATATCTGATGAGGCATGAACGTCAATGAACGGTGGAGACCGCTGATAGCACAGCACTGCTGGGGAAAGAGAATTCCTTCCGGGCATGCGTTGAACGGAGGAGTGATGCCGGACATTGTGTTAAGTAAGCAGAGGAGGCAAGAAGGCAGTCTGGAGAAGGGAAGTAGGCAAGCAAAGGCAAGGAGGTAGTGAGGCACGAGAGGTCTTCAGAAGACAGAGTAAGCTAGGGCGCACTATTTAAGAGCCTGTAGGGTCAGATTCCAGCTCTTCCATTTGGGACCTGAAGCAAGATACATGGCTTCTTTGTACATCAATTTTATTATATGAAAAGGAGGTAATAACAGCACCTACTTCACAGAAATGCTATAGAATAAAAAGGAAAAATGCATGCAAAAGGCTCAGTGATGAACATGTCCATTGGGCAATTTTATTATTTGATGTTATTTTTGGTAAGAAAAATATTGATATTTGTTACACATAGGAAATAGAGCTATAAAGGCAAGATTATTCTGTAAATGCCAGATGACAATATGTGGGAAGTAAGGGAGAGATGGGAGTCTTTGGAAGCATAATTGGGGAAATTTACTCTGGCAGGAAGGCACTGGGTATGTTGTAAGTGTTGGACAGAATGAGAGCTCAGAGACTAGAGGAAAAGAGATTGAATAGGAAGCAACAGCTGCAGCTGACGCATGAAGTAATATGGTCCTGAGCTAGGGAATGACAACAGAGGTGAGAAGGGAGATACGGACTTGAGGGGCATTATGAACAAGGGAGAATGTATGGCAGCTATTTGAATCTAGAAAGGAAACTAACGTTACAGCTGATATTTTGAACTTTAATGATTAAGACTAATATGGTGCCATAGTTAAGAACACAAACTCACGATAAACAATGGTTTATTGAAGAAGGGCGAGAATAATTAGTTCAAAAGTAATATGAAATTTAAGTGAAGTGTACTATAGGCAGCTGGAATTGCAGGAAGAGAATTCAGGATAGAGCTCAGGTTGGAGATAGGTTGCCTTCCAAGTAATGGTAAAGAGTAGGGTGGTGGGTGACTTCTCTGTAGGCAAAATTGTCAAAGTAAAAGGCTACACTAGTGTCTGAACTTGGGGACTATACAAACTTGGGCTTTGGAAAAATAGCATCATTTTATGCTCTCTTGCTGTGATCATGCTGTTCTACAACTATTCACAGTAGGACATAAACCCATGTTTTTCATCCGCTTATTCTTTCATTCATTCGTCTACTCGAGAATATTCATGATGCCATTTTTAAGGCGCGTAATGTCTGGACGTGTCCAGGCACATGCAGGCTGTAGCCCACAGAAATCTGATAACCCTTCTGTAGAGCTTTCCTTTTCTTCACGACCAAGCACTTTCATTCATCATTTGCCAAAAGTATTTTGACTACCTGCCATTCTGTCCAATCAACAACTAGATCTGGAGGGCGAGGGGGCAGACCGCCCCTAAGAGCCTCGCCCTGGCATCACACGCGCCACAAGCCACCCTTGCTAACATGGGCAGGAGTAACTCCCTAGGTGGGAAAGTGCTTTGCATTTTAACATTATGAAGTGAGGTTGTAATTAGCAGAAAATCACCAACTAAACACTACTCGTTACCTCACTTCTTTAAAACAAAACAAAACAAAACCCCACAGCTAATTGTCCTTAAGTGACTAAGCCACACTGAGGCAAGGAGCACTTTGTACCCCTTCTCACCTCCCAAGTCCTGCCCCCCCATCCTTTCTTTGCCATCTCCATGGTGACCTCTAAAACAAGCCGTTAGAATCCTGACATGGCACCAGGCTGACACCTTGGGCTGGGATTTAATTTTGAGTTATGACCGCGTTAGGAAAACATATGATGTGGCCGTTTGCTTACAGAAAGGGGGGGATCATAAAACCCTCCTTTTTTATGAGCTGTCGCTTGATTCGTTCCTGGAGCCCCAAGTAGCAAGCTTCTAAATCAATGTGTGCAGCTGTTTTGGCTTCTTGGAGCCCAGCAGGTGTATTGCTCAGCTCGGCTGCCATCTCCCTGCACTCACATAACAAATAATAACGTCTCACACACACCAGCCATCCATCAGAGTTACTGCTGGTCCCAGAGAGGCGTCCTTCCCTCTTCCCTACGATCCTTTATCCTCCTCCGTTCTTTTTTTCTCCTTTAACAGTAAATGTACTCCATCCATGGATTTTTCATCACACTTCTGGATGCCTTTAATTGAATAACCTTTGGCTCTTTTGGCAAGAGGAGAGAGGGAGAAGGAAGAGAAAATCCACCACACTGTTTGTGTTTAAAAAAATAAAACAATAGAAGTATTGTGACTAGTAAAATCAATTAGTCTTCCCAAGCAGTAAAGGCCCACATCTGGTGTGACTTAAGTTAATGTAAGAGAAAGGGCTGCAGAGGCCCAGAGACCTTGCGTTCTCATTTCAACAGGTGACAGAGAAGGCAGAAAAGGCTAATAATATACTACAAGTGTAGAGACCGTGTGATAAACACTGGGGGTGGGGGAGAGGCTTGCCTAGGAGGTAAAATCACTGCTGGCGATTGACAACCAAAAACATGTTCCTTCGTAAGGCCAACCAGTGACTTCAGGAAACTGAAGGGGCTGAATGCCAACGTGAGATTCTGAAAGGTCCACCGAACCATTTCCCAGGGAGAATGCAGAGATAAGAGCGGGACCTCCTGGCGTCTGGTCGTGGGGCAGAGGAAGACAGATGTGAGGACTTGCGGACTCTGATCAGTGAGGGTCGATTGGAAGGGGGCTGTGGCCGTGCCCAGCACAGGGATCCCTGCGCCTCGGAAGCTGCTGGGGGATTCGGACACATGACTCAGACTTGACAACCCCTCGTAGGGCTGCCAGACTCAGGAAACAAAGGTGCAGAGCATCCAGTGAAACTGGAATCTTGACTTAAGGAGTAAAAACTTTTATAGTATAAATCTGTTCTATATAATTTTTAGACATACTCATACCAAAACTTCATCTGTTGTTTAACGTCCAAGTTTTGCTGGGTGTCCTGTACTTTACCTGCAACTGCACCGTCTAGGAATTTGCGTTTTTTTAATTTGTGCCCTCCCCACTGTCTTCCATGCTGTGTTACAGGTCTGAATAAGAAATGGCCATAATGAAAGCGAGTCTAGCTTTTCTACAAAGCCACTGCTCATGAAAATACCCAACCATTATCTAGGACTCTTTGGATAAGGGTCCACTGAATAAATCCCTTTTAAAATTTATTTTTGAAAATTAGTGTTTCTCATCTAAAGAGCTGGACTATATTCCTTCAACATGAATATCCTTTTGCCTTGTTGCCTAAAGAGCTTAGCACTCAAATTGCTGTTCGTTCCAGAAATCATTTTGGCGTAGGTACACTTTTCACAAAGTGTGTTCTGCAGTACACCACGAGAAAAACATGCAGTGGTATCCCTCTCCTGGAAGTTTATAGTGCTTTTTAGCAAATTAAAGGATCTGGGGAATTTTGCAATAAAAACATACCTGTTGAGCTTTTCTCCACTCTGAGTTGACTTAATGTGTTTGATTACAGAACAGCCTTTCCAAGAAACACCTATTGACAACCAGTGGAGCTAAGTGACTGAGTGATGTAGTTCGACAAATGCTGGCTTAAGTAAGGTCTTGATCTGTTTATTTTCTCCTCGGTCTGCATGATTTTCACCCTCTATTTAAACAGTAGCTGTCTTTTTCTACATATATTTTATTGTGAGCGATCTCAAGTCTTCCTGTCAAGGTATGAAACAAATAAATGCTAAACAAATAAGGAGACAAATGCCCTGAGGTGGTTGACATGTATCACATATACCGTACACAACATATTTATGACTCAGAACATTCAGAGAATCACGGTCTTTAAAGTGGCCTCTTTCCCTTCCCTTCTCTACAACAGTTTTCATGTATGTGAGGGTGCCACTCCCTCCAAACAACCAACTTCCTTCTTTCTGCTATCACCCCCTGGGTGATAAGCCCTCACCCAGGTTGCAAGCCTCATAGCTGCTGGCACTCCCTCAATCCAGTCTCTCTCGGGTGTTACCTTCCACCCCAGACACTGCGGAGTTTAGCAGGAGCTCTAGGCTTGGGAGTACATACATATGTAGTACTTGGGGACACTTCAGGTATAAAGAGGGTGGGAACCACATGAGTTATTATTCTAACAGTCTCAATTATTAACTTAGCCCTCAGGCAAGACCCCCTTGGTACCTACCAATCATTCAAACACAATATAAATCTAGTTGTCATAGAGAAATCTCATTCCAAAGGGGAAAGACTCCCTTATTTATTCCAAGGCTGACGGCAGGTACCAGAAAGCTGGAATGACAGGATAGTCCATGAGTATTTTTATTTTTATCAGTTTCTTAAACCAGCTTCCAACAGCTGGTCGCCAGTTGCCCCCCAATGTGGACACATAAAAGCAAAGCCTCAAGCACTGTGCCAGCCAGGACCAGGGAAGAAACACAGTCCTCATAAATCAAGGCTGCACTGTTCTACAGCTTTAACTCAATGAAGTGCATGTGTATGGGATAAAGGGAACAAGCATTAAGAAAAAAAGTAACACTCCCCCCACCATGGATAAGCCAGCGCCAGTGTGGATAAAGCTTTAGTCATGCTCTCAGTCTCATTGCACCAGTCATTTCAGGTAAGACCACCTGCTCCCCTGGGCAAAGATTCCAAGAGCCTAGTCGTAGCTCTTTCTAAAGAGAGGCAAGATGCCTGTTGTTTGAGCTTCAGAGAGGATGTTCTCTCAAGATGGCAGAGCAGAGAACTGAGCAAGGTTCATTCCTGACCCATTGATTGGCAGTGTACCAGACATAGTGAGGCAGATTTGGGGCTGGATAGGTTTAATACTATGGATTCATTTAATTTAATATATATAAGACTTCTCAGACTTTCTTGTGTCTGTTTTATTGTTATGCTTTTACGAATGTCTGTTGCACCTACATTTTTAAATTTATTGGCATTGAGTTGTTTTTAATATACTCCTACTATATTTTCAAAATATATTTCATTGATTATGCCATTACAATTGTCCCATTCCCCCTCTTCATTCCCCTCCACCCTGCACACCCCCTCCCACCCATACTGCCCCCCTTTAGTTCATGTCCATGTGTCATAAGTTCTTTAGCTTCTACATTGCCCACAGTACTCTTGCCCTCTCCGTGTCTATTTTCTCCCCTCCGTCTATGCTACTTAATCTCTGTACCTTCTCCCCACCCTCTCCTCCCACTCCCCTGTTGCTAACCTTCCACGTGACCTCCATTTCTGTGGCTCTGCTCCTCCTGATTTAGGTGACCGCTTAGTCTGCTTTTGTTTTAGGTGTGGATGTTAATAACTGTGAATTTGCTGTCCTTTTACTGTTCATATTTTTTATCTTCTTTTCTTAGATAAGTCCCTTTCACATTTCATATAGTAAGGGCTTGGTGATGATGAACTCCTTGAACTTAATCTTATCTGAAAAGCACTTTATCTGCCCTTCCATTCTAAATGAAAGTTTTGCTGGATAGAGAAGTCATGGATGTAGGTCCTTGCCTTTCACGACTTGAAATACTTCTTTCCAGCCCCTTCTTGCCTGTGAGGTCTCTTTTGAGAAATCAGCTGACAGTCTGATGAAACTCCTTTGTAGGTAACTGTCCCCTTATCTCTTGCTGCTTTTAGAATTCTCTCCTTCATTTTAATCTTGGGTAACATAATTATGATGTGCCTTGGTGTGTTCCTCCTTGGATCCAACTTCTTCGGGCTCTCCTGGAAGTCTATTTCCTTTGCCAGATTGGGGAAGTTCTCCTTTATTATTTGTTCAAATAACTTTTCCACTTGTTGCTCTTCCTCTTCCCCTTCTGGTACCCCTATAATTCGGATGATGGAACGTTTAAAGATGTCCTGGAGATTCCTAAGTCTCTCCTGATTTTTTTGAATTCTCGTTTCTTCATTCTTTTCTGTTTGGTTGTTTGTTTCTTCCTTCTGGTCCACTCCATTGATTTGAGTCCCAGTTTTTTTCCCTTCACTATTGGTTCCCTGTGCATTTTTCTTCATTTCACTTATCAACGCCTTCATTTGTTCATCTAATTTGCGAGCAAAATCAACCAATTCTGTGAGCATCCTGATCACCAGTGCTTTGAACTATGCATCTGATAGCTTGGCTATCTCTTGTTCCCTTAACAGTATTGGCACTGGGGCTCTGAGCTTTTCTTTTGTTTGAGTCATTTTTTTGTCAGGTGGCGTCTGTTACATATGAGGGGTGGAGCCTTAGGTGTTTACCAGGGTGGGGCTACCAAGTGACGCAGTCTGTGGGGGCGGGGTCAGAGAGGGAACAATGGTGCCTGTTCCGTGCTCTCTCGGATTTGCATCCCCTCTGCTGCCTCCCACAGGCAAACTGGGCCCCCCTGGCACTGGTTCCCAGGTGGGCAGGCCTATGCACGCTCCAGGACCCTGCGGGTCTCCCCAACAACCTTTCCTGTGAGGCTGGAAGCCTCTCCTGGCACCTTTTCAATCGGTGTTTTTAGGCTTTATTTCCCATTGCTGGGGCCCTGGGCTGTGTGGTTCATCTCACTGCCCGCTCTTGCCTAGTTTATATGCACACAAATGTGTGTCCGTGGCTGGCCAACTGCCCTGTGTGCCCTGTGTGCTCCGCTCATCTCCTCCCCGCATCTGGGGTCTGCAAGCTCCACGCCACCTATGCTCCCTGGCACTCTCAGGTCTGACATCCACTGCGTTTTCCTGCCACATTCCCTCTCCGCCGGCTGCCAACTCCACCCCTCTTACCGGTCTGGTTGAATGGTTATCGGACTTTCATAGTTCAATTTTCTGTGTTCTGGTTGTGTTATTGTTTATAAATATTTGTTGTCCTTAATCTTGGTTGTGACAGGAGGTACAGTGTTTGTAGCTATGCCTCCATCTTGGCCGGAAGTCTCTCTTACTATATTTTTAATCTCCACAGGATGTGCAATAATATAAATTCCTTGTTTTAAGCGATCTTTGCCCTTTGTCTTGTCATTCTTAATCAGTTTTTCCAGGAGTTTTAATTTCATTAAATTGTATTAGTCTTTTTAATAAAACTTTCAAAATTATTAATATTAAATTATTAATATTACTAGAGACAAAGAGGACTATTTCATAGTGATAAAAAGATCAATAAATTGGAATATGATAATAATTGTAAATATATACATAACTAATGAGTTATATACATAAAGCAAATAGACAACTCAACAATTATACTTGAAAATATCAGTGTCCCACTCTCAATAATTGACAGAACAACTAGATTAAAAATCAGCAAGGACACAGAAGACTTATACAATAATATAACAAGCAAATATAACCTGACATTTACATAACATACCACCCAACTATAGCAAATTCCACATAATTTTTAAGCACAGAGAAAATATTCTCCAGAATAAACCATATTCTATGGCATAATATAAGTCTCAATAAATGTAAAATGATTAAAATCATTCCAACTATGTTCCCCAAACACAATAGAATTTGATTAAAAACCAATAGAAGTGAATTAAAATGCCATAAATATTTGAAAATTAAACAGTACATTTCTAAATAACCCAAAAATGAAAGAATAACAGGAGACATTAGAAAATGTTTTACATTGAATTTCAAAAGTAAATCACAATGTATCAAATGTATGAGATACAATTAAAGCAATGCTGAGAAACTTATACCTATAAACATTAAAAAGAGAAAAGATCTCAAATCAATAATCATTTAACTTTATACAAAGTAAAAAGAAGAGCAAATTAAATCTACAGCAAGCAGAAGGCAGGAAATAAAGATGAGAGCAGAAATCAATGAAACAGAAAAGAAAATACAACAGAGAAAAATAAATAAAATGAAAAGGTTATGCTTAGAAGAAGACTTCTTTAGAATCCATAAATCTTTACCTAGACTATCCACGAATAAAAGAACAAAATTTACAACTTTGTGCTGACAAGTTAAACAATGTATATGAAATAAAAAATATATACAATTACAAAAGTTTAATTAGTTTAAAATTAAATTATAATTATTTAAAACCTACCACAATCTAAAGGCCAGTCTTAGATAATTTCACTGGTAAATTATTTCAAATATTTGAAGAAGAAAAATATGTAAATCCTACACAAACCTTTTTAGACCATAATGGAGGAGAAAACACTGCCCAACTTGTTTTACGAAGCCAATATTACTCTAATACCAAAATCAATGATATCACAAGTGAAGAAAAGTACAGATTAATATCTCCCATGAATACAGATGCAAACATCCTTTACAAAATATCAAACTGAGTACAACATATAAAAGGAATTATACAATATGACCAAGTGGCACTTATCACAGGAGTGCAACGTTGGTATATCATTTGAAAACCAATCAAAGTAATTCATCATATTACTCTAAGGGAACTGAATCAACTGGGGTTGGTGGGTGGAGGGAGAGGATGAAGGCATTTACAAAAAACTTACAGTTGGCTTCATGCTTAATGTCAAATGCCTGAATGCTTTCCCTCTATGATAAAGAACAAGACAAGATGTCCACTGTCACCATTTCTATGCAACATTGCACAGGAGATTCTAGCTTATGCAATAAGATAAGAAAAAAAGGCAACCATATTAGATAGAAGTAAAACTGTCTGTTTTTCACAGACTATATTATAGTCTACATAGCAAATCTGGTGAAATCGGCAAACAGCTAATAGAATTATGAGCTAAGTTTAATAAGCTTTCAGGATAAAAGATCAATATAAGAATAAATCAAATTTCCATATGCTATCACTGAATAATTGGAAAGTAAACTAAGAAGATAATTTCATTCATAATATAATCAAAACATAAAATAGAAATAATTTAACAAAAGAAGTACAAAACTTATACACTAAAAACTACAAAGCATTGATGAGAGAAATTAAGGATCTAAATAAATAGGAAATATTCCATATTCATGAAGTTGGAAGGCTCAGTATTGTTACAATGATACTTTTCCCTAAATTGATCAATAGTTTTAATGCAATGCTAACACAAATATTAGGGTTTTTTTGTTAAAAATGACAATTTGATTTTAAAATTTATATGGAAATGCTAAGGACCTAGAATAGCAAAAACGCTTTTGAAAAATATAACTAAAGTTTGAGGATTCATATTACCTGTTTTCAACACATTATAAATCTCCATTAATTAGAATGGGGGTTATTAATAATGAAAGGACAGACACATGGATCACTGGAATTGATCAGAGCAAAAAGTCTAAAAATAGAGCTACATACATTCATGGCCAACTGATTTCTTACAATGGTGCCTAGGAAATTCAGTGAAAAATGAACAGTCTTTTCTGCAAATAGTGAGGAATAACTTTATATTTGTATGCAAAAGAGAAAAATGAATATTGAAACATATTTCATAATATATGTAGAAACTCAAAATGGATCACAGATCTAAGTATAAAACCTGAAACTCTGAAACTTCTAGAGGAGAAAATTTTGTGACCTTGCAGGCAAAGAGTTCCTAGACACAAAAACCATTAATCACAAAATATAAAAATGGATGAAATAAACTTCATCAAATAAAAAAATCTACCTTTTGAATGACACTGACATAAAAATTAAAAGATAACTCACAGGACAGGAGAAAACATTTGCAAGATACATACTTGATAAGACATACAAAGAATTCTCAAAACCTAAGAAAAGAAATTATTAAAAATGAGCAAAAGATTTGAACAGATACTGCACCAAGAATGAGATACAACTGGCAAAGAGGATGAAAACACAATCAGCATCATTATTTATTAGGAGTATTCATAACAAAATCATAATTAGATTCCAATACCTCCTATTTGAATGTTGATGTGATTCAAAGCATCTGTACAAGTTGCATACACTGCTGGTGGAAACGAAAACTGGTTCTGCCATTTTGAAAACACTTTGGCAGTTTTCTATAAAGTTAAATATAAGGTCCCGTATAACTCATCAATCTCCCAGGTATTTGTCCAAGAGAAATGAAGACACACTGTATATCCATACACAACCCTATTTGTTGATGCGTAGAGTTGCTTTATTGACAACTGCCAAAAACTGAAAATAAAACACATCTTCATCTATTGGTGAATAAACAAACTATGTACACTTACACAGTGAAATACTGCTTGGCAATAAAGAGTAATAAATTACACATATTTTCAGCAACACAGATGACTCTCAAAAGCATTAGGCTATGTAAAAGGAGCCAGATTCATATACAGACTAAATATTATATGTTTATGTTTAACTTATCTTCTTACAAAGGCAAAACTATAGGGATAAAGAACAGCATCCCTGGAAGGTATGGACAGAGGTAGAGAACTGACTATTAAAAGGAACGTGGGAACTCTTTGGTGAGATGGAAAATTCTGTATCTTGATAGTGAAGTAGGTTGTGCAAGTACACGGCTTGCCTAAAGCAGTGGGTTTGTATGAAAAGTAAAGGTTTTTAAAAGTCTACAAATAAGGCTTAGTCCTAAGGAAATATTTTTAAATTAATGATAACGACAACCAGGGAAGTACAATACAAATCAATTTACCATAATTATGGTAAAGAATTACCATTAAGAATTATAGATAGAAATAAGCTATTGCTAAAGTCTTGGGTTGAATAGTAAGTTCAAGTGAGATTAGTTTTTATTTTTTAAAAAAGATATAAAATAGTGCTATGCATGTAGCAATGATTATAGTGTATTGTGAACCGAAGTTGACAAACAAATCCAATTTTACACTGAGATTCCCAGTCACATAATATAACTTTTCTCCCCTGATCAAAACACTTCAATGGCTTTCAGTCTCATTTAGAGTAAGGACCAAAGCCCTTTCAAGGCCCTACATAATCTAGGCCCTAGCTAACTCTCTGATTGTATCTACCACTCCTCAACATCGTTGCTATTCTTCAAACACACCAAGCATGTTCCCTCCTTGCCATCTTTAACCTTGCTGCACATTCTACCTGAAACTCCTTTTCTCTAAATAAGCCTGTGGCTCACTTCCTCACTTCCTTCACATCTTTGTTGAAATGTCCTCTTATGGGTGAGAACTTCCCTTAACATGCTACTATATAAAATTGCACACATATATGCGAACACAATATTCTTGCAATGTCATTCATCTTCTTGACCTAGTCAACACTCATTCTATTACTGAGATTTTATCTATAATTCCTCTCTACCTACCAATCAGAAATTCAACCCACTGAGATTAACTTACCATCTCCCTTAACAAAAATGACGACAAATGATAAATTTTTGCTATTACCGGTAAATTTTTGTTCCAAAGACAGAGGTTACATAGCCTTAATACAAGGAGGACTCCCGAAAACCCAGAATTACCTTCTGGAGGACACACCCCTTGTAGTACAGGCTTTCCCTGCTAGGTGAGTGTTCTAGGAGCCCATCTGTCTCAGCGCACCAGCTGGCGTTGTGAGAGCCTGTGTTTGGACTCAGTGAATCTTTCTGGAAGACTCTTTCAATGCATTTGCCCATTTCATGATGGGTGATTTACAAGTGCACCTCGCCACATGGCACTGAGTGTTCAGCAGTTTTTGACCAAAAGCAGAATGACCCCCATGCCCACCCTCCCTGTTCACCGGATCTCATCCTGAGTAACTTCTTTGTTTCCCTGGATGATAAAAGTCCTTAAACATTTTGCTGACGTGGAAGAGGTGAAACAAACAAAAAAAAATCACAGAAGCACTAAAAGGTATCAAAATCGACACGTTCAAAAACGGTTTTGAGCAGTGGAAAAAATGTCTCGATAGGTGTGTATTGCCTCAAATGGGGAGTACTGTGAAGCTGACTGAAGTTTAAACACGTGAGAGAATACATACATAATTTTTTGTAAATAAATTTCGGGGTGTTTTGGGTCCCCCACCCTCGTATACAGCTCCCCCTGGTTCCATCTCATTCCTGTGCACCAGCCTCTTCAGCACCTGCTCCGTACAAGGCAATGTGCCGGGTGACGAAAGGTTCCCGAGAAGAGTAATGTATGAGTAACATCTCCCAGAGTTTATAATCAAGTTTCAGGAGGTAAGAGCTTTACATGTATCGACAGAAGTAATAGTGCCTCCCAGAAAATGGTGTGAAAAGTATTAAAGATAATTAAGGATTGAGAATTCAATGAGAAGATCACCGGAGACTCTTGAAGATAAGACTTTACAGAGGAAATGGCTTTGGGACGCTTTTGAAAAATGTGGGTAAGTGGGAGGTAGTTAAGAGAGTGATATGACTAAGTGGTGGATATGAAACATGAAAGGTGTTTGGAAGACATATGGCTGGAATGATGGATTTGGGCAGGACTAGAGCGCTGAATAAAGCCACAATGTCAAGTTGAGGCTCTCTGCAGGAGGAAAACGGTTTCCTGTGCTTCGGATGGGCAGAAATAGAACACGTAGAAACGGACCATGCGTGTGTCTGTTCGTGCCTGCGTGTTCAGTTGTATATGTGCATATTAAACAAAGCACGACGTGCAGTATCTAGTATTTGCCTATTATTTCATCGTTCTACCCTACTCTTAAACAACCACTAAAAGGTGAAGAAGACTATATTTTTGCATTCCTTTACATTTTGGTCAGCCTATTTTGTATTCATGCTGAATTCCCATAATTCAATAAATATCCACTTACATTAGCTGTTGAGATATTAACTATTCTCCACATAGAGCTGAGACATATTTATGTGGCTGCCGCGTGATTTATGAACTCGTTATACTATGTGAAACACAATTAGGCACTCCTATCCTGAGTATTTTGTTTGCTTCGTCTTCTAGAAAAAGAACTAGAGTTCATGTATTTGTTTATTTTTCAGATACATTTTTAAATCCCCAATGCTTTTTTTATGAGTCGGAGCTATTAATGAGAGTAAAATCAACACGACTTAGCTATATAAATTCTGTCTAATAGGACCCTTTCCATCCAGAGAGGAAGGTGGAAAAAACCCAGGAATTTGGTTTATTCCATCGCCTGTGAGTTAGGAAACATAGGCTTTGTTGACACAGGAAAGGAAGAGAAGCCCCAAGTCAGGGCCTCCCAGAGGGAAACAGTTTGTTGTTTCCTGGGGTCTGGCTTCCTGCAGGGGCCAAGTTGTTAACACAGTGCCGTTGTTCACATCTAGAGGCCCATACGAGTGGCTGGGGTGGGGGTGGGGAGATAGAAGATGGCTGAAAGCTGATCGGGAGTGGAGGGTGTGGCCTGAGTTCTCTAGTGTTAATGCAGTTAGGTGCTCTCCAGTGCCTCTCCCACCTCGTTATACTTCTAGTTAAGAAACTCTTCTCAAAGAGGTGGAAGCTGTGGTCCACAGATCGCCCCATTCTTGTGACAAGTGGAATTAAGAGGCTGTCCCAGCAACCAGATGGGAGAAAAAGGCTTGCAAGTAGCTACAGACGTGGAGGGAATCAGTTCCCAGGGACCTCAAATGGTTAATAATCACTTAAATTAAGTTACATTAGCCACGGCAGAAAAACAAACACACACACACACACCACATTTTATATATATGCACATATACTACATTATATACCATATGTACAATAGTTAATTTTGTATCAACTCAACTGGCAGTAAATATATAAATTTATGTATGTACATGCATATTATATTATATATGCATATATGTATATATACACATGCTACATTATATACACGTATTTAATGTAGTATACGTGTATACATTGCACCATCTATATTTAATGTAATATATGTATATATAATATACACACATACTATTTCATATGCCATATATTTAATATATAAACATATACTACACTGCATATACGTATGTCACATATGTATATATAATTATATACATATACTGCATTATATACCATGTATATTTAAGTAATTTTTGTATCAATAACTCACCTAATGGTACAGAAGCTTGGCCAAGCGATCTGTCCCTTCGAGGTATCTAAGGAAAAGGAGAGAGGGGAAAAGACACTGAGTGGAAAGAAATACTCAGGAGTCTGTCTGGTGCGAACTTCCTGGGTAGTAGCAGCGAGGAAACAACGGACTCAAAGGCATTTGGCGGAGCAAACACATTTTGACCACGGAACACACACAGTTCTGATCACACAAAACAAAAGGAAACACAAATCTAAGCTCTCTGATCACGGCAGGCCACAGTTCCTGACGGGATCCCTGAGACCGGGCACGCCCTGAACGAGGGCTACACTCGGCTTCTTCCTCTCTTGTACACTTGGATGCCTTCCAAAGTATGTCCACTTAACACACAAAGTGCGAATGTACACAAATGTTCTATTACATACTCATTGTTTACTTTATAAAAGTATCTGTTCTCTTATCAAATTGATTGCTACACTTGAACAATTATTCTGCTTACAACTAGCTGATTATTTCAGGGACACACCAGTTAATAAAGTGAGGCGGCATGATAGACATGTTCTCCAAATGTGAGTAAATCTAATTTTGATCAGTTGAATCAGATATTAAATTTCCTTGGAGAGTTGTTTATTTGAAAGGGCCCAAAGTTGAATTCTTTCGGTAAAGCATAAACTCGCTCTGAATGGTGAAAAATCTCTGTGAAACTTGATGACAACTTCTCTTGGCCAGAAAGAAGTGCTTGTCAGGTTTCCCAACAGCGGATTCTGAGCGAAGTTCAGAGAGCAGCTCGAGTGGGAGGCGGTGGGCAGATCGTCAGGCAAGTCTGTATGGATTTCTAACCTTGGCTAAAAGACGGATGCATGGTTTCCAAACACAAAATTATGTGTGCCTGTATTTTATTTTTCAGATTCTGACACTGAGTTTTCCTCATGCAGGTACTAGTGGCATTTTAGGAAATGAAAAGGCATTGTCAGCTAAATATGAAGAGCGGTCCATATGCAACTGCCCATTACACAGGAAGGCAGGATAAACGATCCTTAAAGGCCTGAAGAAAAGATGAGGACACTGAGAGGAGTGTGTAGCTTGAGAAGGGATGACAACCCCCTGGGAGGCAGCAACAGTTAAGGCGCGGTGGAGACCAGAAAGCAGCCTGAGAAGGGGCTTCTGGAAGGAGGAGAAAATCCGGGCGAGTGTAGCATTACGGGAACCCAGCAAAGAGCCTTTCAAAGAGAGAGTGGTCAGCCAGGTTAAAGGTTGCAGATCGGTCAGGTTAGATAGGGTCTGAGAGGCATCCTAAGACTTAGCGATCGTGCGTTCATCGGGAACCACCGACAAACCAGTTCAGTGTGAAAGGACGATGGACTTGGAAATAGGTGACCCACGTCTCTTGAACTTCAGCTGTCCCACGGAGACTGCTGATCACCGACTAGGGCTCTCACATCAACACTGGATTCCCTTGGAGCTCCGGAAGAGAAGGCAGTGTGTTGGTGTTTAAGAGCGAAGTGCTCAGAGATACCAAGCGTGGGGATGCCAAAGAGGTCTTCTGGTGGTAAATACAACAGCAAGTTTGTATTAACTTAATGAAGCATCTCAGCTCGCCTGTCAAAGAAGCTTTCTGACAAGTAAATTCTCTGCTTTTCTCAGTAAATAATTCTGAATCTCTTGGTTATTCTAATTGCCAGTGACACCACCATAATCTGAGATTATTTGTAGATAATGCTTAGTTCTAGTCTCTTCCAAGACAATTTCCACGTCCTTGTCACTTGAGAATTCCTAAGCCTATATAAATTACAAGTATGCAATGGTGGTACATTGGTTTACCATTTATCTATTCAACAAGCATTTATTGAAAAGAAGCGCTCTCTGGGGCACTGTGGGAGATAACCAGGACGCGCAAGGAATGTGGCTAAACAACTGGCTAGATTAAGTGAAATAGGCAATAAATAACTACACACGATAGAATTAAATACATCTCATAAGACGAATCCAAGCAAATTCTTAGAATATAAGTAAAATCATGATTAGAGGTCATGCAGGCTGTGAGGCTTGATTCAAGATGTTTCAAGTAAGAAGGTATGTTAAGGTGCCCTTGGCTTTCCCCTCTGTCACTCTTCTTACGTATACTATTTCTCAAATCTTTAAATACTTCCAGCTTTGTTGAAATCATTTTCAAGCTTTTCAAATCCAAGAGTCCAACCAGGGCTGCTGTAAATGGAAAAATTAGTGGTTCTCAAATGACTACGACACCACGTAGTGCTTGGCGAGCACTGGTGTGTGGGAAGGCAGACAGACCCTTTTTCCTGTGGCAGTGAATGTCATGGACTGTGGCTGAGGTCAGAATGCACGATGCTTCTGATGGATGGGCAACAACAGTCTGCCCTGGCCCCCCAGCCACGCTGGGAGAATTTCCAGACAGCACCTCCCAGAGTGCGCATATCCTGTTTCAGCTGCAAAGGTATCGCCATTAAGGCGAACACAGCTGACAAGCAAAAGGTGATGCAAAACTGCCCAGTGTGGCCTGGGAAGTCAGGGAAGTTGATTAACTGTTGTTTCCTGATCTATAAATCACCAATCTTCAACCTCTCTGTGTGCTATCCATAAAATATCAGCTGTGGCCTTTGTATACAAGGACATCTCATTCTTTACAATGAACTTGTACATAATGAAAGAGTACCCTAGTGTAGTGCTCGCTTCAGCAGCACATACACTAAAACTGGAACGATACAGAGAAGATCAGCATCGCCCCTGTGCAAGGACGGCACGCAAATTCATGAAGTTTTCCATATTTTTGGAGGGACTGAGCAAAAAGAAAAAAGGACTTGTGGCCATGGACAACAAGGTGGTGACTGCTGGAGCAAGAGGGGTGTAAGGGGACTAAATGGTAATGGAAAGATATAATAAGATTATTTTTTAAAAAAAAGAGGAGAAGAAAGAAAGAGTAGCCTATTATAAATCATACAAAAGTGGGTCACATATGTAACAGCTTTGGTGGTTAAGGAACATGCTACACATGAATATACCTGCATGTCATAGTAAGCGCTGCATTGAGGCTTCACAGTTCAGAATATTTATCTGCATTAGTTTGCCAATAAAGTTGGTATGTAATCAAAGAAAGGTCCTCCTAATTAATCACCTCTACTTAAGGAATAATAATAATGATGCTAACAGACATGCAGAATACTTTCAAATGATAAAAAAACTTTCATACCCATTTGATCATTTGATTCATATAACAATCAGGTATAATTCTTGCTACTCAAAAGATGAGGAAAGTCAGATTCAAAGGGAGTAATTTTCCCAAGTTCACACCACTGATAAATAATAGAAATGCAACCAGGTGGCAGGAGCAAAACTTTTAGTAGCTTACTGTAGGCCGTCTGTTGAAGATCTTTTTATTACTAAATGAGATTCACAGACTAGTAATATCGGCATCTCCTAGGAATTCGTCGGAAATGCAGAATCTCTGCCTCCATTCCAGGATGCCTGAATCAGAATCTGCGTTCACACAAGATTGGCACATGATTCACATATACATTAAAATTTGAAAATGAGTGGAATAATTGCACGAATAGTTATTCAATGCATGACTGAACGAAAGCAGCATTCATCCATTTATTCAGCACGTTCAGCAAGTACCTGTTAAGTAACACTCAGCAAATACCTATGATGTGGTAAGTTTAACTGGTAACAGTAGCCAATTTAACTTGTTGGAATCACTAAAACATTCGGGGTTGGCTCCATCTATAGCTCTCTACTTGCCTGATGATTTGGACGATTTCACAGGTCAAGTCAGTCAAACAAGGAAAAGTTTTCCCAAAGACAGCGACACTAGCGTAATTGTTTAAAAGGTAAAAATGCCCTTTGAACTGTTACTTTTCTTTAACAATTTACAGGTCTGCCTCACCAACTCCACACAAGGCCAGTGGACAGAGGACACAGTTGGGACCCTTCAGAAGTCAACACTGGATTTGCCATTGAGCAGACACTGAAAAATAGCCAAATGAATTAATGAATCAGTAAATGAGGAATTTGGGGAGGTGGGAAGATTATTCCATATATTCTTTGCATAATGTTCCCCCACTTACCTTAGTTAAATATTTAGCTAGCTTTCTTAAAAAACAAAATCTCCTAAATAGATTTCCTCTTAATTTCTGTAAAAGGTCTGCTGATTGTTGCTATAAATGATTACTGTTGCTAATTATTTAAGTAACAATTCACTTTTTAGGACTTTGAAAAGGGTGATTAAAAGAGGTAATTACTCAAAGTTTATTTAAAACGAGGAAACATCAGGGAGACATTACACTGGAAATGGAGATGGAGTCAGAATTGGAATACTACACCTCAAGGGTATGTAACTGATAAGACCTCAAGCTTATTGTCCTTTATTAACAGCAGCGTTTTTTCTGTAGCACACTGGATGCTTTTCCTTTCTCTCATTCACCCCGTATTCCATTAATTTATCTTCAGTCCAGTCATCAATCTTTTCCTTCAGAGCCCATGTAAGCAAACGTTAGTTTTATGACTACATCTTCTCCTTTTGCTTTAGTTTGTATCAATGCCAAAGTTTACATGTATTTTTTTCATCTTATCCATCACCTAAAGCACAGCACACATTTGCTTCATTGTGTGCATATTGTAACTAGATAACAACAATGAAGACTCACATCGTAGACAATTGGCCATTCTGGAGGCTTGGAGGGTCACAAGGGTTATCATATGCCACCACCAACTGATCACCGATCTATGAACAAGATCTATGGTCTATGGTCTGAGTTTTGAATCAACTATTCTGTGGGTGATGTTGCTGCAGTGTATATAGACATGGCCTTCTGGTTTCTACAAATAGCTTTCCTTCAGGATAGTCTGATCCTTGTCAGCTTACCTTCCCAATCTTAATGGGCCATTTTAGCAGTCTCCACATTAAGAACTACATAAAAACTCACTTTTCTTCATGCCTGTAAAATTATGAAATTAAAGCTTTAGATTTATTGCTAACAATATACAGGCTTTTATTGCAACAGGTGTCATGTTGAATTAACAGAGATGCCACGCATCTCTAAATATCTTTTTGTTATGGCATAATCAAATGTTTTGTAGTCAATGGAAGTTGCTGAATGTCATACAGATTTGAAATTCCATGTCAAAGTCCAGGAAAAGACATTAAATTCATGCTCCTTTAAGAAATGTAAAATCTGATTTTTATCTCTGCCACTGACTCCCCATTCAGCTTAGAGAAAAATAATAAAATCATAAGGTGAGGAAGTCATCTAAATTAGCAAGTATATGTATTTTCATTTTGTATGCTGGTAACCTCCTCAAAGACTTAATTGACTTACAGACTGAAATTCCAGAAGAATAGAACATAAAAAGAAAACAAATATTATAATAATTTTAAAAGAACTTCAATGCACTAATGTCTTCACTGATTCCAATATTTGGGCACTATCCCTGGCTATGTTATTTTGGTAATAAAAACAAAGGCAGAAATGCATCCATAGTCTTTTAAGTCCTCCCACCCAAATTTTCCAAGAAATCTGTGTATTTATGTATTTCAAAAAATCAATCCTGCTTCCAAATGCCAGACAGAAAAAACTGGGTTTCTGTCTACCATGACCAGTTGCCACTGTTTCTGCTGCTGCGTCATGGTCTCACGAGCTGCTACTTACGGCTACACCCTTTGTTGGTTTGCAGTGTAACATGCCAGGGACTCTAAGCCCACAGCTGTGTTTAGCTTATGCACCTGAGCTGAGCCATTCCTCCTGAAGCATGTCAGTTGTGTAAGGGTACCTGGACCTAGGGAAATTCTGGCTTCAGCCACAAGATGGGCCATTACTATCTCCCTCCAAAAACCTCAACCATCACAGAATCCCTTTTCTCCTATGAACTTATTTTGGGGCCCCTGGGTGTACTTTTCTCCCAGGGACTCTTATAAAACTAAAAAAAAAAAAATTTTTAAGAGAGGGGGGAAAGGAGGAAGAAGGAGGGAGAGAGAGAAATGTCGATGAAAGAGAGAAACATCAATTAGCTGCCTTTCATAGGCAGCCCCAACTGGGGATCAAACCTGCAACCCAAGCATGTGACCTGACTGGGAATCAAACCGGCAACCCTTCAGTTTGAAGGATGACACCCGACCAACTGAGCCACACCAGCTAGGGTACTTCCAGTGACCCTTAACCAGGGTGATTCCTAACAGTAAGAGTGAAGCTCAAATGAGTCTTATTACTTCCTCCAAGATTTTTGATTCTGTGTATGTTTACCCACTTCCTCCCCAAGACTCAGCATTGTATACCAAGAGATATTGGGAGAAGCTGGTTTTTGAGGCTTTGAAGCACCACTTAAATATATCCCGGGAAAATAAGTGACTAATAGACTTATACTTCATTTATTTGCATAACAAATATTGTGAGTGCCTCCAGTTGGACGAGGTACTATTCTAGGCTTCCAAGAAACAGCAATGAATAAATCTGGCCAAATCTTTGCAACCATGAAGTTTACATTCTAGTGAAAAGATGAACAGAAAGAAATACGGAGATATTTAATGCCAGGCAGTGATAATATTATGAAAAGAAACAGGCTAGAGAATGAGACAGATAGAGCTGTCACAGAAGGACAACAGCACTGAATGAAATGAAGGAGTAAGCCATGTAGCTTCTGAAAGGAAAAAAAATAGAACGTGGCATGTGCACAGTCCTGAAGCCAGTGCATGCCTGGCAAGCTCAAAGAATAGCAAACAGACCAGTGTGTTTGGAGCAAGTGAGCATCACAGCAGTGGCAGCTGACGTCAGAAAGACAGGGCGAAAAGTGTAGAACCTGGAAGACAACGGTAAGAACTCTGGATAGAATTCTATGCAATCTGGGAGACCTCTGAAAGGCTTCGAGATGACTGATACCATCTAATCTGGGTTTTAGAAGAAAACTCTGTTATTGAGTGGAGACTAACGTGTGGGGCATGGAGCAGTGGGGGTAACAGAGGAAACAGGGGGAACAGCAGGGGCAGCAGAAAAACAAGAGGACTGATCATTTGCCATTAGATTCAGCACAGGGGAACTTACTGGTCACTTTGACAAGAGTAGCTTCACTAAACAGGTAGAACCCAAAACTTTTTATACAGACCTCTGCTCACTACTTCTGTCATGAGCTGGCTTTGAGATTTGATTTTGAGATTCTAGTGAAATTCTTCAATTTAGCATGGCACTTTTTAAATCGGGCAATAACTTCATGCCAAGAACTACATTTCTTACTAGAGATATACCACAGATCAATAAAACAATGGTTATCAGTTATCAGCAGGCAGGAAGGACAGACCTGTAGAATGGTACATTATAACCCAGTATAGTAAAGACACTATCTTCTTGTTGGAATGAAACGTGTATAATAGGAGCTCAATCACTTTTTCTCATGTGAGTTTAACCCATCTGAAAACTGTCAGAGGCCTAGGAAACACATCAAAACCTGTTCTTTTCTCCCCCA
>PVKM010004677.1:0-51139 GCA_004027735.1 Carollia perspicillata
GGATAAAGAAAGATCTGGGAAATAGATTGGTTAGGCAGAGGATCCAGCGCAAGCGCACAAAAGCTTGGGAAGTTGATTGGTTAGTTTAAAGAAGTACCTGGTCCATCCCAAGCTTGAGATAATATAATCAGCCTAACAAAGAATCTCCCTCCCTCCCTCCCTCCCTCCCTCCCTGTAATATGCCCTTGCTCTGTTCATTTGAGCATTCCCCTTGTAGCAGTCACGTGGCCCTAGCAGCCACCTGAGGCCCATAGCAGACTGTGAGGGTCTGATCGTAATGCCAACTGGGAGCACAGTAAGCTCGCTGGATCTGGACAGAGACATGGACCAAACCAAGGGTGCAAAATGTCTGGACACTGATCCTATTTCTGGGCCTGATGAAGAAAAGATTGGATTTCATTCAGAGTGAAAGGAACACAGAAACATTAGGAACCTGGGGGCAGCCCTTCTATTTCCACCCAAAAGTAAGCTTATCACCAGACTTCACCCTCCCTTGTGGGTCCTCGAAGGCGCTTTTCTCATGGCACTGCAAGGACCCCACTTCCACCAGCACCAGTGAGGAAGCAATCTCACACGGATCCCTTCTTACACTTAAAATTGCTGAGGCAAACTTCCCCAGAAGCATGGGCAATTGGAGCTGGAAGGACGTTCAGAAGATCAGCCAGTTTAACTTTCTAAGCTTAGAGAAGGGGAAGCAGTGATGACCAGAAAGGCCAATGGCCTAGCCCAAGATTGTTCAGTGAGTCAGGCACTGAGCCTGGCACTGTACAGTCCACCACTGTTGGAATCTAAATTATCATTCAAAAGACTTCCTAGTTTCTGAACGTTGTCCTAGCCCTGGTGCGGATGAAGGAATTGGAAGTTCTAGGCAGGAGTGTGGCTGTATGATACCTTGAGCTGAAGAGCACCTTGCTGATTCTCCTGCTCCTTGGAAAGGTCAGTGTCCTCAGCCTTAAAATGGAGAGGGAGGAAGCCAGATCATCCAAGGTATTGGTGAGGTGATTGCTGTGATCCTGGATGTAACTCATTTGCCTAAGCCTGACATTATTAAGTTAAGTAATTGACTTTTCTCTATTTATGGTTTTTTTTGTTAATTCTGTAAATCTCAAGCCAACAGTATGTATTAAAATGAAGGGTCCGAGCAGCTCCTCTCTCTCTTTTTTTGTGGAGTTGTGTTCTGTGGGCTATGATTTTACACATGTGTATGATTTGTTGTGTTGGAAAATTCTTCTCACAGTTTTTGTGAAAGAATGAAATAAAAGTCAGGAGACTAGTAGATGACTTAGTTCTAGGCCCATTTGAGTTTACTTACTGGTTTTCTTTGTGTGCGCAGAATTTTCTACCTTTATTCTGAGACTTAACATGGTCAGTCTTATAGTGTGTTGTATATTTCCATTCAGTACCCCCTTAAGAGTTACAACTCCTGAAGAGTGACTTTGGCTTTGGAATCTGAGAGGTCTGGATTGAAACTCTGACTCTACCCCTCATTTATTGGTTGTAATACCTTCAACAAATAGTTTAACCTCTTTTTAAAAAAATTATTGATTGATTTTAGAGAGAGAGAGGAACAGAGGGAGAAAGAGGGAGACATTGATTTATTTTTCCACTCATTAATGCATTCATTGCTGGACTCTTTTATGTTTTATTTATATTATATTTTTAAATTTAATCTGTATTATATTTTTTTCATTACCAATTAGCCCCCTTTACTCTCCTCACCCCAGCAATCACCATGCTGATGTCCCTGTCCATGATTGGTTGACTCTTGTGTGTGCCCTGACCAGGGGTCAAACCTGCAACCTTGGCATATCGGGACGATGCTCTAACCAACTGAGCTAACTAGCCAGGGCAAGTGGTATCTGTTCGGTAACCTCTTGAGTTCGGTATCTGTATTTGTAAAATGGTGTAAAATAGTAAAAATCATATTTGCTCCTTATGACAATTCTATGGGGTGGTGTATAGAGTTGTTGCAAGGATTAAATAAGATAATGTGTGCAGTTTGCCCAACATAGTGCTTGGCACATATTAGATATTCAACCAATATTAGCTTATCATTTATTTATGTTATGAAAAGTAGCAACCACATTACATAAAATAGAAAATGGAGGAAAAAACAACAATTATTCACAGTTTCACTACAATGTTTGGCCTTGTCTTCAGGGATCCTGTCTTATTTACTTTTGTAGTCTCCACAGTGCCCACCACATAGTGGATACTTCATCAACGTGTTCTATTCAATTGACTTAGGAGGGAGAAGTAAATAAATGGCAAACATACATACAGACCTTGACAGTTTACAAAAAGCCATGTCTACTACACATCTGTTGCCCACATCAACACTTTGAGGCTAAGGAAGATTGTCATTCCTTCCATTTTACTAAGGAAGAAATTGAGACTCAAAGAGGTACAAATGATTTGCCTGAGTCTGCACAGGCAATAAGTAAATGGCAGTGGTAATGACAGAACGGCACCAGATGTTAGACCTCAGGCCTTGAGTTCAGCTAGAAAAATGTAGAGCCAAGGCATTCAAATACAAGTAAAAGTTTATTTAGAAAGTCACAGGGATAGAAGTGAGCTGTGGAAGAAGTGAGCCAGCTGGGCTGCGAGGGCTCTGGAGAGAAGCTAGAGAGGCAAAAGAAGGGCCCTTGGAGCTTAGGAGAAAGGCAAAGACAATGTGCCTGGGGGAAGGAGGGGGTGAAGGTGCAGGTGTGTTTCAGAGAGTGCAAGAGTTGAGAGCCAAGCTCATTCCTTTGCCTCAAGGGATTTTATCTGTTTTCCAAAGGCAGTGATTTTAGGAGAGGTCTCAGAGAAGGGTCTTGTTATGCATCAGCTTTCCAGGTGTGTCCCTTCAGGGTCATGATCATCACTGACTGGTTGGCCCCTAAGCAGGGGGTCATTAGTCATCACAGCTGGTCCTGATGTCAGCCATGACATCACCCCGCATGTCCTTGCTGCTTTTCTGGGCCTGGAGCTGAAACACAATGGAGGCCTAGATGTTATCTCTAGGGCTTAATGCTTAATGGAGTGGTTGTGCAAGGGCTTGTATGTGGGTCATATGGGCTATTCTCCTGTGTCCTTGTTCGTTCCCCCTGTAAGGGGGTCTAACCTGAATGACTAAGGACATGTCATGGGGAGGAAAAGTCAGGGGAGTATCTGAACTGCAAGACCAGCAATATGAAAAGTTAGGGGAGAGTCTGAACCACATGAGTAGAGACAAGCTAAGGGAAGACAGGTCACCCTGGAAGCCAGGCCCCATCCAAGTTTTGCTCATTGCTAGGCACCCAGGGCTTTCCACCTTGGTGACCTCCAGTACCTGGCCTATTGTTCCTACCCTGCTCATGACTGTCCAACTGCCTACCACAGTAGGACCTGGACTCTGGCCCAAGGTTTCTAACTCCTAAGCCTGGGCACTTGCCACTATTCCTCATTCCCGAAGCCCAGTCCTCCCCCTGAGAAAGCTTAAATTGCTATTCCTGCTTCTAGGGGAGTAATTCTCCCAGGCAAACTGCCCACCTCCTTACTCTTGGCCCCAGGGATGTGTGTTGGGGAATAGAGATGATAGTGATAGACAAAGAACTGAAACATAGAGGACAATGTATCTTCCAGTCCAGAGGAAGCAGAGGGAAAAATGATATGCCCAGAAGGGCTTGAGGGTGGGGAGGGAGAGGAATACTTTAGAGAAGGTTCAGCTTGTCTGAGATCACTAAGCTTTGGGAGAAAGAGAGCTCCTACTGGCACCCCTGTCCAGCCAATTGGGAAGGGATTGTGGGCCACTTCAGATCATCTCCATGTCCTGAGCCTGGAGCAGTACTATGTTCCTGAGACAACCCTATTTCTACTCTGCACCTGCGTTTGGTCACCCAGTCCTAGTATTTAAATCCCCACCCTAAACTGGAGCCTTGGGAACTAAGTTGAATTAAGCCAGGACACAAAGGAAGCCTCCTCTGCCCCATACATCAACTCCAGGTTTCATCCCCACATTTCACTGCAGGAAGGTGACTCACATACCTATGAGGCCCTCTGTAGCCTGCCTTAATCCCTGCAATCTAAGTATGTTTGCACAGATTCATCAAATGCCCCTGCAGATGCTCATGGAGAAAATCAAGATGATAGAACTCCAGCAGGAGTTCAGCAAGTGTGAATAAAGCTCTACTAGAAAGTTTATACAGAAGGGTGATAGCAGGGGAAGTGGGATGTGTCAAGAGTAGGGGTTGGAAATTCATGGCCACATTCAGCTGTGTCCAGTCTGCTGGGTGGGATTTACCTTCCTAGGTTTCAAATGCCACCTAAGTTTGAAGGAAAGGACTCACAGAACGTTCAAATTTGAATGGGCTTCAGAGCTCTTATCCCACCTGAAACCCAGACTCTTGTTCAATGGAAGTTGATGTCAGAGCTTGGAAGTGAACCTGAGGAACAATGCCAAGACAGTGCCCAGCACAAAGGAAGAACTCAGATATTCATCCCCTTCTTTCTTCCTGACTTTTTGGCCAGCATTCTTTTTATAGTGACCAGCTTGTCCTGAATCCTGAGAACACCCCTCAGTCCTGGGCAGACCAGAAGTGTTGGTTACCCTAGTTCTCTTACTGTTTTCTTCTTACCACCCTACTTCCCTTTGGGAACTTCAAACTTGCAGGCAGAATTGAAATTATTCCTCTAGCAAACAAAATCTGAATTTAGCATGTTTCATCAGCATTGTGTCTGAATTTATAAATCACTGTATGATTTTTAAAGGTGTTTGTAGGCATTCTGTGTTTTATTCCTCTTTCTAGCTCTGGGAGGAAGATAATCATCAGCCTACTTTATGGATCAGGTATACACATGTGGCTCACATGGGTTAGTTAGCTTGCCTAAGGTCAGGGGTGGATAATCAAACCCAGGGCTTCTGACACTAGGTTCACTGTTTGCATGAACACTCCCCATTGCCCCTAAAAATGGACTTGTGACACACCTTTGAAATAAATCGTAACCACTTTCATGGGGGGCCCATAATCTTGTTAACCATTCTGTAATACAATCCCTGCCTTGCTGTCTCCTTCATGTAATCTACCTTAGTTTCACAATTTTTAAAAAATGCGTCATGCAGACTTTATTTAACAAAAGTAATAGGTATGTACCCTGACCACGGATTGAACTCACAACTTTGCCATATCTGGACAACACTCTAACCAGCTGAACTACCCAACCAGGGCTTGGTTTGGATATTTCTTATATTGACACATTCTAGTCTCTGATTTTAGCTCCTCTGGGATCCTCTCCCTTCAGAAATCATTATGATTGTTAAGAGTAATAACTGGATATTCACCAAACCAGCATGTCAGAGAAGAGCTTGTGCTGTAGAACATTTGAAATCTTGTTCCCTGGCGTATGTCATCAGTTTGGCTCAAATAAACTCTTATAATTTTTTTTTTAAAACCTTGGGCTGTGGAACCAGATGGTCCGGACTGGAATACAGTTCTGCCACTTGTTGTGTGACTTTTGGCAAGTTACTTAACCTCTCTGTCTCAATTTTTCTAATTTGTAGCTCAGGAAAAATAAGAAGTGCTGAGCACAGTGCCTGGCACTTCAGAAGTTAGATATTATTATAAAAATCGACATTTTTTCCTCATAACAACCCTGTGAGGTAGAGACTATAATTATAACCACTTGACAGATGGGAAAAATGAGGCTGAAGCAGGTATAAGACTTTTCCAAAATCACACAGCAAGTGTCAGTGGTGGGCTTCACACTCATGTACTGTGATTCCAGAAACTTCTCTCTTAACTATTGGGCTATGCAGTTTAAAATCACCTACTTGCCCTCTCTGTATGATAACAATAAATCTGGTTTATAAGCAAATCATGGTTTTCATATGTGTACACTGCTTTAGCTGTTTACAAAATATTTTCTCACGCATCTCTCTCTTCATCTCTACAACTCGGAGCAGCAAAGCTTCTTTCCCATTTTATAGGGGAAGAAACAGATTCGTAGTTATATGATCTGCCCAAGGTGTACTCAGTAAGCAGATGTGGTTCCCAAACACAGGCAAGTTGCCTCTTGCTCCACCATGAGAGGCATGGAGGGAGAGGGAACCAAAACTTAACTAGTTTTTTGAAATTTTTCTTTATTTATTTTTAGAAAGAGGGGAAGGGAGAGAGAAAGAGGGAGAGAAACATTGATGTGAAAGAGAAATATTAATAGGTTGCTTCTAGCATGTGTCCTTACCAGGAATTGAACCAGAGACTTTTTGCTTTGTGGGACAATGCCCACCAACTGAGCCACACTGATCAGGGCTTTAAAAACATTATTTACCTAGTTTTGCTTTCTTAATATCTAAAGATAATTGTAATATATAATATTTTGCAGACTTATGTGAAGATTTAAAGTTCCTCTAAATTTTTTAGGTACAGAGAGACAAGTGGGACATATTGATTCATTCAAACATTACACAAATATTTATCAAGTGCTCTCTAATTGACAAACACCGTGTTTGGCTCTGAGGACACACAGTACAGTATAAGCAGACAAGGTCTGAGGGAGAGTTTCAGGAAGTCTCCTGTGGCAAGTCCCGGGTTTCCTTAAAATATCTTGTTTTAGCTTAAGGATTCATGAAGGATTTCTACACCAAAATATTCTGTTTAGTATTAAAATAATGTTTTACAAGTATTTATCATTGTGGATGAAAAAGTGGCCACATACTAAACTTGGTAAGCCCAGGGGAGGCCTGCATTGCATCCTCACAAACTCAGAGACTGAAAGTGACCACGTAGGATTAAAACTTCTAACTAAAAGCGACTCATGGTGGCTAGTCATGTCCTAGGCTAGTGTCTTCCTTGAGAAAGGTCGATCTTTATCTTAACTAAGCCTGTCTATTGTCTTTTTGCATCTATAATAACGTAGGAATGTCAGGGTTATTTCCTTTTTCCAGACCCCTCAGGACACAACCTTCCACCAGAGCAGAGACCACAGAACCTCTCATTGTTATTGTTATTGTGTTCATTGTTAACTGTCCTATACCCACCAAAGTAAAAGTTCACTTTATTATTTTTCTAATCCCAGAGACTCCCCCCACTTCTGCTTTGCCTTCTCCCACCTCCCTAATCTATCACCAATGTATTTCATGTAATCCCCTTAAGGCCTCCTCCTTCGATTGTACTGTATACATTAAAGAGCAAAACTGCCATTCTCTGGAGCATTTTCTCAGTCCTTTGAGATTTTGCTTCCTGGCAATTGTCGTCAGTTTTGCTCAAATAAGCTCCTAAAAATTCTTACAGGTGTGGGTGTTTCTTATGTCAACACCATGGAGGAAAATTAATTTTTCAGGAAGATGCACTGTGTTTACTGTTTGATTTCATGGAGAACCACCTGGCACACGATGTGTGAAAATAACAGCTACTCTGTACTGGGTGATACTGGGTGCCAGGCACCTTTTCAAATCTAATGCATGTGAACTTATTTAAAATTTACAGCCAGGGCACATGCCCAGGTTGTGGGCCAGGTCCTTGGTTAAGGGTATACAAGAGGCAACCAGTTGATGTTTCTATCCCTCTCTTTCTCCCTCCCTCCCTTCTCTCTAAAAGTATATAAATAAAATCTTTAAAATTTACAACATTTTTTGAGGTACATGTTATTGTCATATCTACTTTCCAGATAAGGAGACTAAAGGCAGTGACAGGGCAGTTTGGAACCCAAGTCTACACTTTAACCACTCCAGTTGCTTGCCTTTGAGACCTGTGTGCCCTCATTGGTGAATACATGGGTTTTTAGATCCTCACAGTGATGCCCTGTGGCTCCCAGAAGGCCAAGGAAGGCCTGAACCTTATCCAGGTTCTTGTCATGGTACAAGAAAAGATTCAAGAGTGTGACAGAAGGATTTAGCAAAGCACAGTAAATTTATTAAAGCAATAGTACACACTGCAGAAGTGAGAGTGGGTGACCTCAGGGAACAAGACATGCTGATGGGGTCTGGGTGAAAGGTTTTCATTAAATGTGGTCAGGGGGGAATAATGTGGTCCTTGGCTTCTGACACTGGTTGAGTGAGTGCCGACATGGCTTGTCCTTGTCTCTTCTTTCCAGATACTGATTTCTTTTTGGTTCTCTCAATGACAGGAAATTGGGGAGGGGGAAGTGGGGGAACAGGTGGTCAGTGAAGGTTGTGTCCAGCCAAGACTGAAAAGGGGAGGGGTAGAGTTTGAGGCCTTTGTTCCCTATTCTCTTTTCTGTGTCAACAGTAGGAGCTCGTTAAATGTGTATTTCCTTTTCCCCCTTCCTCTTGAGTCTAATCTTGTCTTTTATGTGACATCAGCAGCTGCTGATGGCTATAAGGCAATTTACTGTTGGGAAAGATGTCAGTCAAGACATAGGAGCTGGGGAGCCTTTGAAATCCTTTGCCTGGAGGGCCTCGGACACAGAGATCACTCTTTAGTTAGTCTGAGTTTTCCTTCCCCATTTGTCAGAGATGGTAGGACAGAAGTCTCAAGACATCTTGAAGCTCCTCAGATATTCGGGAGGCCTTCCTTGCTGTTGCTGTTCTCAGGTAGCCCCCTACCACCTTCTTCTTAGAGCAAGGGTCCTTTAACCTTGCCACCTTCTGGTTCTGAGGGCTTGTATCTGCTGCTTTGAGCTTTAGCACCTGAAAGGGGATTTAGGGGCAGAGTCAAAGAAAGAGATACTTCTCCTCTGAGTGGGCTGAGTCCCAGCTTTAAGCCAACAATCTTTGAATTTAAGTGACAAATACTTCTCAAACCCCTGCATAGTGTGGGACAGACACCTTTCCCCTAGCTGCCTGGATTCATTCTTCATAGATCAGGTCACAGAGTCTGGACCTGTCTCTGGCTCTGCTTGTTTCTTTCTTATGTTGCCCTTGGGAGCAGGCTTCCTTTCCTTTCTATACCCCTTTGCTTTCTCCACATTCTGCCTTGGGCCACCTTCTACCTGTTCTTTCCCTTTTTTTTTCTAGATACAGGGGTCCTTTTCCAGCAAACTCAAGCCTCTCTGAAAGATAAGAGAAGACAGGACTTCTGACTTCCTATTTTCAGAGGTTTCATGCACTGCCTGCACTAGAGATCCCAGAGCAAGAAGATTGCTCTGAGATAAACCCATCTACATGTACCTTTTTTCCCACACCAAGCAATTCTACAATACCAGCTGGGTGTCCTACAATTCTACTGAATTCTCACACTATCTACCTGGAGACAACATCAGATCTCACAGATTAAGGTTTCAGACCAACAAAAGTACTCCCCACCGGTTCGGAGGCCAATTGCAAGTCCAGGTAATAACCTGTGGTTCTCACCAACTGGCTGTAGATTGGAGCTTCCCACAACTCCCTCCTCAGTTTTGAGGTAAGAAATGTCCAAACCTGTAGAGAATTTTTGTGAGTTTACTTGAGTCAAACTGACATATGCTTGGGAGCAAGATCTCAAATACTTCACAGAATAACAGTTTTGCTGCTTCTTTTATGCACTTGAAATTAAGGAGGGGACCTAAGAAATATTGAATAAAAGTGGGAAAAAGCAAAGTGGGGATTGGATTACAGGCTAGTTAACAAGATTATGTGCTTCCCTTAAGGTTGGTTATGGTTTGTCTGAAATCTTTGTTAACCTAGATTCACAGAAACAATGGACAGGGTTTGCCTGAGGCAAAATAAGCCTTTTAGTAAAGAACTTTACTTCTTTGCCTGGGTGGGGCATGACTACCTACCATGAACTGCCCAGTTAGGAATGTGAGGTTGCTTTCCATAGAAGCCCCCCTTTTTTGTCCCCTTTGGGTTCAATTTGTTGGAGTGGCTAACATAACTCAGAGAAACACTTTACTTACTAGATTACCAGTTTATTATAAAAAGGTATTATTCAGAAACAGCTAGATGAAAGAGATATATAGGAAAAGATTTGTGAGAAGGAGCACAGAGCTTTCACAGAAACTTCAGTTGTTAAAACTACCTGAAAGCCTTCCAAACTGCAGACTTTTGGGTTTTTGTGGAAGCTTTATTACATAGGTATGATTGATTAAATGATTGGCCATGGGCCAGTCAATTTAATCTCCAGCCCTCTCCCCTCCCTTTTGGTCAGGGGGGTGGGACTGGTTGGTTCTCCTGGCAACCAGCCCCATTCTAAAGATTTTCAGAAGTCACTTTATTAACATAAACTCTGGTGTGGTTGAAAGGTTTGTTATGAATATCAAAATGCCTTTATTGCTGTTATCACTTAGTAAGCTCCAATGGTTTTAGGAACTCTGTGCCAGAAATGGGAGGGGGACCAAACTGTATATTTCTTATTATAAATCACAATATCACACCACCCTATATACAGGTGAGCAATCCACAGCTGACTAACCAGCTGGCTGATTGAATAGCTAACTCACAATCTCACTGACTCACAACTCAGTTTACTGACTGGAAGAACTCTTTGGATTGACCTTCTGACTGACTAAGCCCTCATCCTAATGGCCTGATTGAATAATTAACCTTAAGATATTCAACAGTTACTGACTGACTGGCTTGAACTAATTTGGATTGCTCAGTCCTGATTAGGAACTAACCAATTAACTAACTCTAACCCACTGATAGCACAGACTGATGATGTATGGGAGGCACAATTTTCCCCTTCTTCCCTCTTAAGTTCTGTAACTGGTCTAATAATTAAATTGACATAAGACAGATTAACAAGATAAAAATAAATTGAATTGTGTACATATGGCAGGGCCCACAAAGATAGAAGATCCAAAAGTCAGCCAAACAATTGAAGTTTAGAAAAAGAATATGGGCCCAAGGCTTCAAAGACGAAAAAGGCAATTCCCAGGAAGGTGAGGGGAGAAAATATATCATAAACAGAGGTTGCTGTTTCATGCAGATAAGTCTGTATGGTGAAAAAGTTATCTTTAGTAATGTTACAGTAGACAGTTAGTTATTAGTGAAAGAGAAGAAAAGCAGACATCCGATTAACTTGGGAAACAGCAGTTTTACAGTCACCCCAGGGAGAAACTGGCATCGGCTCTGGACAACATCCTGCATAGTGGACTACAGAGGAAAGATAGCTTTATATCGACGTAGGGTGGGGGGCGGGCAGAGGAAAACTGGCATCGTTCCCCAGGATTAATGGTGGGAGGGAGAAAATGATGCAGAGGGGTACCTTTTACTAAGTGAATGTGCAGTAGAAGCCAAGATAGTGCAGAGGGACTTCTTTTACAAAGCACAGGCGCAGTGGAAACCAAATGATGAAGCAGAAGTATGAGCCACGCACAGTAGGAGCCAAAATGGCAACCACTAAGCGGGAGGAGACTAATCTGGGAAAATCTGAGGAAAAAATCAGATAGGATAAGGGCATGAAGCTTCAGAAGATCCATGAAAGGGACTGAATTCAGGGAGGGCAAAAGCACAACCCTGGGAAGAACCAGGAAAGAGATTGGATAATTTGAAATAAAGCCTACTGTTTTGGGAACCCAAGAAAATGAATGGAGGCTTAGCAAGGACCTCAGAGCACCCCCTTCTATACCCTGTGTGCTCTCTGCCTCTCTGAGGGCACACTATCTCTTTTAACTCTAATAAATCTTGCCACACTATTGCTTCAAATTCTCCTGTGTGTGTGTCCCTGAAATTCCTTTCCTACAACACCGCAGAAGAATTCTGTTCCCAGACCATGCCTGGGCAGACCAGCTTTGGTCTTGGTCCTCCTCTGGTAACTGTAATAGCTCCCTTTCTGGTACAGGCTCCCTTTCTGTAAATTTTCCTTATAAAAGGATAACTTCTGCTCTGTTTTTAGAGCTTTTCTGTGTCTTCAGTTTCTCAAAATAATTCTTATGACAAACAGGTATATTTTAGGATAATATTCTGCTATTTTTTAATGAGTTGGGATGTGTTGTTCAATTAACTGACTGGTGCCCACCAACTAGACCCTGACTCATTGGGCCTAATTCACTGATTAACTGAACAGTCAACACTGGCTAGTTGACTAATCATCTAACAATCTCTTTAGATAAAACAGCTCTCTAATGAGCTGACTGATCTGACCAAGAGTACAAATGACTGATTAAAACTTGCTGTTTAATTAAAGAAAGGAGACTGAGTATGGGAAGCTTGATTGGGTGAGTGGCTAACCAGCTCTTTCTAAGACTCAGACTACTCTGGAGTTTGGGGCCTTGCTCTGGCTGCCAGTGAAATAAACTCGAAAAACTAGACATAGATTTTCCTGTTCTCCATGACTGAGGCTCTGCAAGGCGAAATTTCACAAAATATGACTTTGGGAGAGTCCGAGGGTAGGTGAGGTAGAAAAGAATGTTTGACAACAACAAAAAACTAACTTCTACCCTGGCTGGTGTGGTTCAGTGGCTTGACTGCTGGCCTGTGAACTGAAAAGTCATAGGTTCAGTTCCCACTCAGGGAACATGCCTGGGCTGCAGGCCACGTGCCCAGGTGGGGAAATGTGAGAGGCAACTGATGTATGTTTCTCTATCACATTGAGTCACAGAAATGGAGATCATACGGAGGGTTATCAGCATGGAGTGGGAAGGGAGCATAGGGGAAAAGGTACAGGGAATAAGAAACATAGTTGGTAGGTACAAAATAGACAGGGGAAAGTTAAAAATAGTATGAGAAATGGGTAAGCCAAAGAACTGTTATGTATGACCCATGGACATGAACTAACATGAACTAAGTGGGGGAGGTGCTGGGGTGGGTGTGGGGGAATAAAGGGGAGAAAAAATGGAACAGATATAATAGCATAATCAATAAAATATACTGAAAAAAGGAAAAGGTGAATGGATTTGCCAAAGAAGATACACACATTTTGCAGTGTATAATGCATACTTTTTTGCCCATTTTTTGAGGGAAAAATATGGATGCATATTATACATGGGAAGTACTAATTCTGTCTCTATATAAATGTTTTTAATTCTTTTATTTATGCTTATACATTAAAAGTGTAACTCTAGAAAGCAATAATGATATCTATATGCAAAATAATACCCTGGAATATGATAATAGGTTTTGTTGAACTTGCAACGAAAGCAGTTTTGCCCAACGATTCAATGAAATGAAACAAAGAATGATGTTTGTTATCCATGGAATCAGATAGATGTTGATAAGATAGGTGATGCCGACTTTACTACCATAGGGTGAACAGTGGGACATTTCTCTTTGTACACTCTAGGTGGAAGAAATTCTTGGAAAATGTCCAAACAGTTTTTGCACACTGCAAGCTTTAAGCTAAAAGTTATTAAATATGCTAAAAAGCATGGCTGCAGAGCTGCCAAGAGACACTTTGGACCCCCTTCCACAGAGAGTGTTATCAGATTGTGGAGGCAACAGGAAGAAAAGCTTCATGCCAGGGAAACCTCCACAGTGGCTGGAGGTGCAGCAGGAGGTGAGGACCTGGATTCTGGAGCAGCATCAAACTGGGATCTCTGTTTGGACCAAGATGATACAAGAAGTTAAAGGGATTGCATGAGAAAAAAACACTGATGATTTCTCAGGGACACCTAAATGCTGCTTTAACTTTATGAAGAGAGAAGGTCCAAGCATGAGGACACAAATGAAACTTACCCAAAAATGAAACTTGCCCATGGATGGAACTGAGAACGATGACATTTACTGGGATGAGGAAAGGGACTCTTCAGAAGACACTGGTAATGTAGAAATTGAAGAAGATACTTCTGATATTGACAGTGATAAAGAGTTCTTGGCCTTCTATGATGAGTAAATATTGGAAATTTGTTGTGTGTACATAAGCTTCTTGTACCTTGTGTCTGTTCTTGTTTTGTAATTATTTGTTACATAAAATCTCTTGTACCATGATATGTTCAAAAATAAATGCTAAAACTCCTTTATAACACAAAAATCAAGTATTTAAATATAAATAAATAATTAAATTAAAAAATTAAAATAGAAAGATTTCCCCCTGAAAGTTCAGGCCAAAAACATGGATGCTCATCATATAGGGCAAAATGCAGTATATGCATAACCCATAGACACAAACAGTGTGGTGATGGCCTGAGGGGGGGGTAGGGGCTGGGTGGAGGTGGTAAAACAGGGAAAAAGTGGGGACAACTGTTATAGCCTAATTGATAAAAAAAATAAAGAAAAAATTTAAAGATGAAGGTAGTAGTTGCCCTGGCTGGGTAGCTCAGTTGGTTAGAGCATCATTCTAATGATTGTTTGTAGCTAGGAACATGTGGCTTTTCACCCTGGTGACCTCTAGTACCTGGCCCTATTAACTCCTACTCTGCTCATGCCTGTCTAACTGCCTGCTACAACCTTGGCTAAAATAACTTTGCCTTCTAAGTGTTAGTTTCTTCACCTGTAAAATGGGGTTAGTAGAAGGTAATTCTTAGGGTGGTTTGTGAGGAAAGCTTGAAAAGAGAAAATGTGTGTGTGGCATCTGATAGGAATGTAATAACTTAACATTTCCTTGCTGTTTCCATTCGTTATATGCCTGGGGTGTGACTACCTACCAAATTCTACCCAATTAGAAATTTATGATCTGCCCTGGCTGGTGTGGCTCAATGGATTGAGCATGGGCCTGCGAACCAGAGGGTCACTGGTTTGATTCCCACTCAGGGCACGTGCTTGGGTTGTAGGCCAGGTCCCCAATAGGTAGCACGTGAGAGGCAACCCCACATTGGTGTTTCTCTCCCTCCCTTTCCTTCTCTACAATGAATAAATAAATAAAATCTTAAAAAAAAGAAATTTGTGATCAGATAATCCTGTGAGGTTACTTTCCATAGAACCCCCTGTTTTGGTCCACATAGCACTTATGGTCACTCCACTGAGAGCCTGGTGTTCTTGCCAGCCCCTGGCTATTCATCTTTGTTCTCTGTCTGATTCTTTATGGACAGATGGTATAGGCCTTGGATCAGGTGCTCTAGTCTTCTGCTCCGAGAACCCTGACTTTAGCAAGGTCCAGATACAGGATTAGCAAGGCATCTCTGCCCAGGGGTTGTCATATTTAGAATACCAGTGAATGTATGCTGTCTAGGAGGAGGTGGTAGAAGGAGAATGAAGGCAGCGTACACAAAGGGCTAGAAACAGGTTTTAATCACAAACAATTAAACACCTTGTGAATAATTCACTAGTTATTAGTACATGGGTAATTGAGAGTTGGCCATGTCTTCTAAGCTTTTTGTAAGATGTATGATTTGGGTTAAATGTCCCCTTGGCCCCTTATTAGCTAGCCACCTCTTGGCACCAACTACTGCAGGACAGCAGGCTGGCCTAGGTGCTTACAGAGGCCTGACCAGGGCTAAGACACTGGGAGGCTCAGGGCTTTGATCTTTCCTTGATTCTCTTTGTCCTAACCTTCAAACAACTGAGAGGTTGGGCGAACATGGGCCATGGAGGCAAATAGCCTGGGGGTGAATTACTGGCTCTGCTGTTTCCTGGCTATATTAGTTTGGTACGGCTTCCATAACAAAATACCACAGGCCATGTGGCTTCACAACAGATATTTATTTTCTCACAGATCTGAAGGCTAGAAGTTCAAGACCAAGGTGTCCTCAGGTATGGTTTCTTCTGAAGCCTTTCTCCTTGGTTTGCAGATAGATGGCCACCTTCTCTTTAGGTGTTTACATGGTCTTTGCTCTGTGCACATGCATCCCTAATATCTGTGTGTCTAAATTTCTTCTTATAAGGACACCAATTAGATTGAATAGGGCCCACCCTAACAGGCTCATTTTAACTTAACCACCTCTCTAAATACTTGCACATTTAGGGGTACTGGAGATGTAAATGTTAACATATGCATTTGTGGGGGGAAACAGTTTGGCCCATAACACTAGGTATGTTACCTTGCCCAAGTCATTTCACCTCTCTAAACCTTGGTTTTTCCCCAGAGTGGCCCTACTCCCCAGAGTAAGTGGAGATAATCAGACATGATATTTAAAATATTTAACATTTGTCAGAAGCTCTGACCAGCCTGAAACTCTGGGGGCCCTAGTTCTAAAGCGGGATCCTTGAGGGTCTCTGCTATGCCACCTGTGGGGGTGGTAAGAGTGAAGGATGATAATAATCAGTACAGATATTTTTCAATATTTTAACAACCTGTACAATTCTACCTGTGAGTACCACTTGGATATCAGTACTGGGTATATAATGCCTAACTCAATAGTCTAATTCCCCACCCACAGGAGTGCTAACCTCCTCTCCAAGTATTCACCTTTGGTTTCTCTAAGAAAATCCTACAGGGCTCAATTGTAAGGTCTTAATGTTCCCTGCCACCCAAAGGCTTACAAGCTTTTCTCTCCTCTTAAGTATAGCATGGAGCTCAGCAAGACAAAGTACCTGGCAGCTGTTTGGGGCACACTTTCTGGGGACCCTGCAGAAGACACCCATCTATGTGCCCTGGAAGGAGTGTTTTATGTCTACACCATCAGGGTGCAGCAGCACATGGGTAAGATCCCAGTCTGGGCTTAACTACTTCCTTACCAACTCTTCCCTTCTGTGGGCCTCACTCTTCCCTCTGTCATACAAGACATTGATTGGACTAATTGTGAAAGCCTTTGGCTGGGTTAAGCAGAAAGGAGTTTGAACGGTAATCATTAAGTTAGAGGAGTCATCCCTCTCCTGCTTTTGATCCTGGGATCTGTTCTATCCCACTTCCCTTTCTTTCTCAGAGGCCAGAGATGAGTCATCTTTAGACGAGGAAGCTAGAGCAGGCTGCCTCTTCTCACTTGACTGAGGGCCACAGCCTCGGTGGCCCCTTAACTCCTGACCTCTGTCTCCCTCCACCTCTGACTAAACAGTGTGGTGGAGAGGAGGTGGCTGCAAAGTGTTTACCTGGGGTGGGAGCTCCTTCACGGGAACTCGGGCCGAGAGAGGATAATGAAGCTTTTATTAACATCAAATGGCACCAGATGTTAGACCTCACTCCTTGGGTTCTGCTAAGAAAAGAATTCAGAGCCAAGGAACTCAAATACAAGCAAAAGTTTATTTAGAAAGTCACCAAAGTCAAAGTGAGGTGTGGAAGAAGTGAGCCAGCTAGGCTGTGTGGACTCAGGAAGCAAGTCAGAGGCAAAAAGGGGAGGGAACTTGAAGCTTAGGAGAAAGAAAGCAATGCTACATGCCTTGAGGGGAAAAAAGGGGAAGGAAAGTCACAAGCAACTGAGAGAGAGAGAGAGGGTGGGGGAGAAGAGAAGGAGGTGGGGAAAGGCACAGGGGTACTCCAGAGGAAGAAAGAGAAAGAGCAAGGGGGGTGAAAGGGGGAGAGAGTGCTGAGTCCTTTATCTTAAGTGTTTTTGTCAGTTTTCCAAATTTGGGGGACTTTAGGGGAGGATCTCAGTAAAATTTTCATCAGGTTTTCCAGGTGTGGCCTTTCAGGGTTATGGTCTCCGCTGATTGGTTGACATCAAGATAGGAGCCATTAGTCAATGCAGCTGGTCCTGATGTCAGCCTGGCATCACTTGTTTGGTTTTGTTGCTTTTCTGGGCCTGGAGCTGAAACACCACGGAAGCCTAAATGTTATCTCTAGTTTGACCAAAACTCTGTTTATGTGGTCAACAGATCAGAAAGTTTTTCCTAAGATTATCTGATTCGGGTCAGTACCTCATTGTTCTGAGGGTTTAATGCTTAAGGGAATGGTCATGCAAGGCCTTGTACAGGAGTCATATGAGGCTATTCTCTGGTCCCCTTGTTCCTCCTCTAAGTGGGTCCAAACCTCATGACTAGTGATATGCCAGGGGAAAAAAGGTCAGGGGAGGATCCGATCCTTATGACCAGCAACATGCAAGGTAAGGGAGAGTCTCTAAAGCACATGACTATCAATATGCCAGGGGAGGAAATCCTACAATACTTGTTTTCCCAATTCTGCTTGTTGCTAGGCACCCAGGGCTTTAACCTCTATTCCTGTTCATACCCTGTTCCTGTCTTACTGCCTACTATATAATTTTCAAGGCACACTATTGATCCCAAGCCTCAGGGTTTAGCAGGTCCTAGGTGGAGGGTGAAGTCAGCTTCACTGAGTCAGCACTCTTGGGGCTGTTTAAAAGCGCTCTGTTGGAAAGCTGAGGTGAGAGAGAGAGAGAGAGAGAGAGAGAGAGAGAGAGAGAGAGAGAGAGAGAGAGAGAGAGGCTTCATCACAGTGGTAGCCAGTCAGAGATGGACCAGGAGACCCCAGAAAATTGTAGGAAATTATTTACAAATCACCCCCAGATTGTTGAAGATAGTAATTGTGAGCAAGACTTGCTGGGATGAGGTTTGGGAGACTGGAGTCTCATCTCTTGGGTGGAATCATGAAATTTCAGTTAGACTGCCTTGAGTTGCTAGGACAGCCTGATGTAAAGAGCACTGGACTTGGAGACAAAAGGTCTGAGCTCCAGCTCCAGCTCTGCCAGACTTGCTGTGCTACATGGGCAAATCTCTTCCTTTCTCTGACCTCTATAACATGAAAGAGTGAACTCCATGATCTCTGAGGGGTCCCTCGCCACTCTACATTTCTGAGTCTAGTAAGTGGGTTATGGTAGGGTAGTGAAACAGAACAGTTCCTTCCAGCCTTTACCCTGCCACTTTGCATTTTAGGGTTGAAGCCAGCAAGCCTGAGAGAGGTCATTACTCCCTTCACATCTTCCTCCCAAGAAATGATTCACTGACCCCCATTCTCCTCAGACCTCAGCTACTGCTGCTTCCTCACACACAATCAAATATTCCTGGCTGTCTCAGGCTTTTAGGGAGCACTTCCACAAGCTCCAACCAAGGGAGCATTGCTTGAAAATCAGAACAGCTTGATATGCCGTGTTTACGCTGTTGTTGAGATTCTAGGAAGAATCTTTGAAGTATTTGGGGACCACCTGGATAAGGTGAGATAACCCCTTCAGAGATCCCTTCACTATACAGGTGGAGTCACATAGGGCAAGGAGTTCAGTAGCACCACTGTGCATTTCTGCTACCATGGGTGAGAGTCAAGGAAAACAAGACTTTATTGCTTTTAAGAATACATCCATAACAGATATGAGATACAGTGCTCTGCCTCCAGTCCTAAATTATGCTCATTGGCCATGGCAAGAAAATGTCCTATTTGGGATTTAACCAACATACATTCACCCTTAGATTTCAGCCCTGCCTAGTGGAAGTGGCAGAAACAATCACTGAAACACTTTGGCCTGACTGTACTCACTTTCTAAAATTATTGCAGTAGATAACAGTTATTTTAAAATTAATTACTTTTTGAAAATTGAAAGTAAATAATTTACAAGTGCAAACAGCCAGACTGCCAGGTTCATTCCCCAGGAGGTATCCACTTGTAAGAGTTTCTTTTGTGTACCTTCCACAAAATGTTAACAGTCTATATAGAACAACATACTTTTTTGTGGCACAAATAAACTCATAGTAGACACATTGTTCTCTATCTTGCTTTGTTTACTTAACTGTATTTGGATTACTTTTCATATTTATCTCATTCTTTTTTTTCTAATTCCTTTATATATATATATTTTAACTTTAATTGTTGTTCAAGTACAGTTTTCTGCCTTTTACTCCCTTCCCAGCCCACTCCCCCAGCCCTCCCTCATTCTTTTTAATTGAAGCATGGTTACTGGTAGAATTTACACTTTAATTTTATTGACCTGTCCCTGACTGATGAATATGTAGGGATTTTCCCCTTAATCCCTTGTACACATGTCCACGAATAAATGTGATACATTTACAGGCTAAATTCCTTGGAGTATAATTGTTGTGTCAAGGGTTATGCACACTTAGCAGTTTTGATTGATAGATATTGATGAACTGCCCTTAAAGAGGTTGCCCAATTTATGCTCCTACTAACTATATGTAAGAATGATAATTTTTCTCTGGCTGCTGTGGCTCAATAGATTGAGCACTGATCTGCAAACCAAAAGGTCACCTGTTGGATTCCCAGTTAGGGCACATGGCTGGGTTTTGGGCCAGGTCCCCAGTTGGGGGCGTGTGGGAGGGAACCGTGTATTTCCTGTACATTGATGTTTCTCTCTTCTCTTTCTTCCTTCCTTCCCTTCTCCCTAAAAGTAAATAAATAAAATCTTTAAAAATTTTTTTTTAAATGGCTGTTTCTCTACGCTGTCACCCCACTGGTCTGATAAGTGAAAAATAGTATCTCACTTTAATTTGAATTTTTTCATTATGACTACAGATGAGCAATTGTATTAGTCATTAATATTAGTTTGTGTACTTCCTATTTGTACCCCTTTCCATTTTATTGTGTATTATTCACCTTATTGTTAATGATGTATATGATCTCTTTGTTATTGAGGAAAGTAATCCCATCCTTTTCTGTTCTATGTAAATATGTTTCTAGTTTGCTGTTTGTATTTTCATTTAATGTTGTATATATTTTTATGATGCAGAAGTTTTAAGCATTATGTAGTGAAATGTACTAATCTATCTTTTCTTTTTTCTCTTTTCAAGATTTTATTTATTCACTTTTAGACACAGTGGAAGAGAAGGAGAAAGAGAGGGAGAGAAACATCAATGTGTGGTTGCCTCTTGAGTGCCCGGTACTGGGGACCTGACTAGGAACTGAACTGGCAACCCTTTGGTTTGCAGCCCGTGCTCAATCCACTGAGCTACACCAGTCATGGCTCTTTTTTTATGCTTTTGAATTTTTGTATCATATTTAAAAAGGGTTTCTTCATTTAGAGGTTATACAAGTTTTGCCAGTTTTTCTTTTTGCATTTTAAAGTCTTGTTTTCATTCTTAATATTTAAATCTTAGATCCATCTGGAAATGTTCTCACTTTATACTTAACTTTCCAAGTTTTGCACTCCTAACTCTGTTTATTTTCCTCAAGCTAGTGATTTTCAAATGTTTCTACAAAAGGACATCTCAGAGGAGAGGAGTGTCCTTGAGCCCCTAGGGATCTGGGGAGGAGATTTGGCACCAGCTGCCAGGTCCAAAAAATGTTTTTGAAGCCTCATGTTTTATTTTAAACAGTCATGTCAGCTTTTCAATATATTCTATGTTACATCCCTGTTTTCTTTAGTATAAGTATCAAGATTTCAATTACTTACCCATTGACCGAAATGAATTCCCCAAGAAGATGGGCTATGCCATGTTTAGCCTGTTATTTCACTGCCCTGCCCTGGCCTCCTATGCACATAGCTGTATTTGCTGGGAGGTTTGCTGGCCACTCTTTGGAGAAGCAAAGCCTCAGGCTATTGGTCTGAAGTCAAGATATGGAACTGATAGGAGAGCATATACAACCTATGGTGCCCGTATTAATTTGCTAGGGCTGCTGTAACAAAGTACCAGAAAACAGATGGCTTACGACAACAGAAATTTAGTCTCTCACAGTTCTGGAGGCTAGAACTCTAAAATTAAGGTGTTGGTTCCTCCTTTAGGCTCAAAGGGAAAATCTGTTCCATGCCTCTCTCCTAGCTGTGGTAGTTGCTGGCAACCCTTGTCACTCCTTGTTTTTTTGTGGCATAACTCCAATCTTTGTCTCCATGTTCATATGGCATTCTCCCTATGTGTCTCTGTTTTCTTCTCTGTTTAAGGACACCAGTCTTATTGGATTAACAGTTTGGCCTACTTCATTGTTACCTTATCTTAACTGTTTATATCTGCAATGACCCTATTTGACCCAAATAGGATCACATCCTGAGGTTCTGGGGAGCATATGAATTCTGAGGGGACACTATTGAACCTAGTGCAGGGACTTTGTTATAAGGGACTGGTTCAAACAACAGGATGGCCCTGGGTTATGCTTCCCAGGCATATCTTTCTGCCCATTTATTATATTTTCTTATCAACAACCTCCCTTTAAATTCTTATTTAAAACATTTTTATTGTGGAAAATTTTAAACTTATAAGAAGTAAATAATTTAATGAAATTTGTGCATCCACCACCCAGCCTCAATAATTATCAACTAATGATTTCATGTATAAAACACCCTGCCCACTGGATTATCTTAGATACCACTTTATTTCATCCATAAATACTTCAGTTTGTATTTTGGAAAGATAAGGACACTTTTCTATATCCATAATACCATTGTCACATGTTAAATATATCCTTAATTTCATAAAATTACATATCAGTGTTCACATTTCCCCAATATAAATTATTAATTTATTGGTTAGGGAATGATGAAAGAAGGTGAAGGATTAGCCAAAGAACAAATGAGTATATGCATAACTCATAAAAACAGACAATAGTATACTGATGAGCAGAGGGAAGCAGGGGTGAGGCTAGATGAAGGCAGGCAAAGGGGGGAGAATGGGGGCATCTATATTACTGTCAACAATAAAAATAAAGTAAAAATATAAATGCAATAAAAACATTAATTTATGAAGACAGTTTAATGGATGTGCACTCACTCCCTCTCTAGAGCATGCCTGTGAATAAGTTTGCTTTCTTTCTCCTAAGCTCTTACGGCCCTTCTTTTCCTCTCTAAATTGTCTCCTGAGCCTGCGCAGCCAAGCTGGCTCACTTCTTCCACAGCTCACTTCTGCTACCTGTGACTTTCTAAATAAACTTTTTCTTGTACTTGAACAAAAAACAGTTTAATGAATTGATGTTTTATTAACATCAGTAACTTGTGAGGAATAAATAAGGGCTTTATATGCAAAGTATCAAGCCCTAGTACCTTCCTGACACATCCTTAATTATTAACACCTAAGGGTAAGATTCTTTCAACCCCTCTCTGGAACCTTCTGTTTGAGTCAGACTGCTACCTTAATTAAATTTTTCCTTCCTCAGTTAGTTCTAAGAGATAAAATCTCCTGATTAATTCCCTTAGGAACTAGCCACTTTCAAAAAGTTGCTTCTGACAATAAGAATAGAATTCTACCAATCTCAGTTACACCAGAACCTTTCCTAAAAGAATTTTTCTTCCCCTCCCTTTTTCACAGAAACCACTTTAAAAAAGTGTTTTTTTTTTTTTAAGAGCAGTTTTAGGTTCACAGCAAAATTGAGAGGAAGGTACAGAGAGTTCTTATATACCTCTGTTGTCAAACATGAATAACCTCCCTCATAACAGCATAACTTACTAGAATGGTACTTCTTTTTTTACCACGAATGATCTGACATTGACACATCATAATCACTCAAACTCCATAATTTACCTTAGGGTTCAATCTTAGTGTTGTACATTCTATGGGTTTGAACACATATCCATCACTACAGTATCATATACCATATTTTAACTATCTTGTAAGTCTTCTGTGTTCTGCTTATTTATCCCCTCTCCCTGACAAAGTACTTTAAAAAACAATTTAAAAAATTCATGTTGTTTTTGTCAGAGGACTGCAAGGCTCACAGTAGATGGTGGTGAGCATATCCCTTAAGTCCAGTCCATGACTCACTTTCAAGTGACTGGCATTGCCAACCAAGTTTTCCAACAGTTCTCCTTCAACCACATCATCAAAGTGAAGGAGACTGTGCTACAGGCCATCTCTTACCTGGCTTGGTGCCATGTGCAGGAACATATCCCTATATTTCTGGAGTTTTCTGCCACCATGATCAGTACAAAGCTCAGTTGAATGGTCACAGCCTACAGGGGTCAGGCTTCCTGGAAAGAATTAGGTCAGAGATGGCTGGGAGCGATAGAGAAGGGGCTGAATCTAGGCTTCTAGGGCTATGGTTTTCAGAGTTTTTGACAGAGACCCATAAATAGGAATACATTTTACATACCCTTCCTTATGGGTGTGTGCTCACAGATACATACAAACACACCCCTTAAACATAAGTTTCATGAAAAAATACATACCTTCATCATGTGATGTACAGTATTCTGAAAATATATATTATTTCCTATTTCATTAAAAAAACTGACTCTTTAAAAGTGTATTTCAAAACTCACTATAGTTTCAAAAACAGATCTAAGGAAGGCTTAATGATTCAGTCCTAATTAATGATGCTGGAAATATGTTTGCTTAAAAATTCTTTGCTTTAAAAACCAAACTAAATAAAATTTTTCTGTTGGTTCCTCACAATCATCAGAAAAAAAAAAAACAAATTTAGCACAGCATTCAAGACTGTTTATAATCAAGCATCTACTGGTTTTTTCAACATTAGCCCCTCCTTTGTGCCTCTCCACTCTCATATTTTAGCTTCAGGAAACCCTGTACTATTCTGGAATCCACCATGCCCTTTCATGCCTCTGAACCTGCCTTTGCACATGGCATTTTCTCCACTTAGAGTTCCCTTCATCCCCTTTGCCTAGAAAACTACTTATTATTCAAGAGCCAGTTCACATGTCCCCTTGTTTCTGAGACCTGGTCTGCTTCTACTCTTTTTAACTCCATTAGCACTTTATGCATCCCTCTAACACAGTACATGTTTACATATTTATATTCCATATAGTATTCCATATATTCCATATATATTAATTTAAACACTGCCACATTCCCAAAAGCACAAGTGACAATGATATAGAGGGTGCTATGATTATTTGCTTATGTGTTATGACACTGTTATGATAGGACTGTGTCTTAGTCCCCACTGTGTTTCTGATGCCAGACACAGTGACTGACTCAGAGTAGGAGCTCTGGGAAAGTTTGTGGAATGGATGGATAAGAAAATGAACTAATGCCTCATAGCTTTGTGTCTTCTTGGGTGCTCACTGGATCTGACCTAAGATCACTGGAGGGTGTTGGTGGCCCCAAGGTGACTGTAGGCAGAGCTATGAAAGGCAGTAGGTACCAACTCCAGGATATACTCCAAGGTTCTCCAGCTACTGCTGGAGAAACTGGAGAAGAGACTATTCCTGAAAGCTATCTGGGAGGCCAACAGTCCATACTTGGAGTTTCTGGCTGTGAGTTGCTACCACTACTTCCTTCCTCAAGCTAATGAGAGGCTTGGACAAAAAGGTTTAACTATTGGGAGGTAAATGTTGGTGGAGAAGAAAGATATTTGAGCTGTGGCATAAGCCAGGGAGTCTCAGGGTAAAAAGCAGATCCTGTACCTGGGCCAACTCCTCAAATACTAGATTTCCCCTTATCTGAACCCCGAGCTCTTTACAGGTGTCATGTCCTCACTCTGCGTAAGAACCTGGAGAGCCAGGGCAGGTTAGGCAGCAACTATTATTCCTGGGTATAGAGAGGATGAGAGAGATTAAGTGTCTTGCCTAAAGTCATGCAGCCCACAAAGCCCTCATTCTACCCAGCCTTATTTTTTTTGATCACCTGTCTCTTTTTTTTTTTTTTTAACATCTCACCATATTTGAGGTGCTCTCTGTCCCAGGGTACCAAGAAGGCATGACAGCTATGCACTCCCATATCTTTATTCTGACAGCCTACATCCATTGTGTCTTTGAGCTCAACTTCATGTGTATTTAGGGGTGCAGGGAGTCTGAGTTTGTTCTGTGGGTGAACTGGCACCTGTCCAAAAGCCCAAGTATCAAAAAAGCATGATGGGCATAGGAAAGAAGATGGAGACTCACACTCTGCCTCAGAGATGCAGGTCCTTGTGCCACTCTGGGTGGCTTTATCTGCTCCCTCCACTACCACCTTCCCTCCAAAGCATAATTAAGTTAGGTCCTAGAGTCTTTCCTAGACCTCTAGTGCAAGGGTTGTCTAACATTTTCTGAACATGACCAAATAGAAAATACTTTACTGTTTGTGGGATATCTGGTATCTACTGCAACTGCTCAACTCTACTGTGGTAGTGCAAAAGCAGCCACTGACAATATGCAAATGAATATGCATGGCTATGTACCAATAAAACTTTATTTCTAATAACAGGTGATCAACTGGACTTGCACTCTCCTCCATGGTTTGTAGTGTGCCAACTTCTGTTCTAGTATAACAATGAGGCCTATGAATTATGTGCTCATGTTTGTCTTTTCTACCAGACCAAGGGCAGGGACAGTGGCTTATTCATTATTTCTTTAACCCCAAAGGCCAGCCCATGGCCTGGAAAATTTTAATTCAACAAATATTTATTAAACACGTACCATGTACTTAGCCCCCTACTACATCCCAACAGCATATACATGCAGAGTACCAGCATATGGTAAATGTCTGTTGAATTGTTGAACTTAAACATGTATAAATAATTGCAGAAACTAAATAATAGGTTCACAAGATTCATTTCAGTATTCTCACTACTTTTACATACTTTTGAAAATTTCCATATAAACAAGTTTAAAATAAGGACAAGAAAAAATGTAGAAGCAGGAAACAAGGATGCCACACAAAAGACCTAGGGCTAGCCATGGCTGGTGCGGCTCAGTGGATTGAGTGCCAACCTGTGAACTGAAAGGTTACCGGTTCAATTCCCTGGCAGGGTATGTGCCTGAGTTGCAGGTCAGAACCCCAGTTGGGGGTGTGCAAGAGATAACCAATTGATGTTTCTTTTGCACATCGATGTTTCTCTCCCTCTCTTTCTTCCTCCCTTCCCCTGTCTCTAAAAATAAATAAATAAAATATTTAACAACAACAACAAAGACCTAGGAATACCTACAAGGTAATATAAAGCTTTAGTACCTGCAAAGCAATACGCTGGGTATGTTTCAAGGTAGTATTGGATGTGTGTAGGTAAGCACAGAGGGTGGGAGTGTGTGTGAATGAGTGTGGCTGTATGTCTTTGCATCTGTATATTATCCTGTGGGTATGTAGAGTGACATGGTTGTATGAGGATGCAAAAGAGTTATGGGTGTGAGTGTGACCCCCTGTGCATAAAGGGGATGAGTATAAACATTGTGAGGGTGGTTGATGTGCATGTGCAGGTTTAGTTGAGTGTATGGGTATGTAGTTGTGTGAGAGTTTGTATGTCCATGGGTGTGTAATTGTGAACATTTTATGATTGTGTGTGTATGCACACATTATACACACACATCTGGGGTATATGTGTGTCTGGTCAAGGAGCAGGTTGAGTGTGAGTATGTAATAGTAAATTTGGGTTACTCAATGTATGTGTATGCCAGGAGAGTGGTGAGTAACTCACGGCTATGAGTTTAAGGGTACAATGTCCTGTTCTTTTGCACTATTGGACAGAGGTTGAGTGCTATGGAAATGGGCTAGTATGGTTGTGCTGAAGCTGAGGTGCAGAAAGCTTCTAGACACACAGTCCTCACCTCCAACAGAAGCCAGACTATCTGTGAAAGAACCATTGCTGTGTTTGGAAATTTGGTAGGTAGTCTGGAGAACAGAACAACATTACTTTCCTCCACAGTTGGGTTTGCCATAGCTTCAGCCTCTTGCTTTTCCACTTTATGGACAAGAATAAGGAGGTGGCGAAGGTGAGCTCACAGCCCTCAACTAATTTGCCCTATGCTCCCCTCTCATTGTCCCCTTCTCTTAGCAGTACCACTAGTGTCTATTAGTGGCAAGATCCAACTTGGCCTCTAGAATCATGGAATGCTTTATTCTCTGTGGTAGCTTGAGGCCTGTTTCTCCAAGCAAGAGAGGCTGGTGGAGAATGGGAAGGAGGCTGAGAAAAAAACCTACCCCTTCTCCTAGGGCTCAGCCTGTTTGAAAAAGTCCTCAGTGAAAACCCAAGTCATCTAAGCCTCACCTAACTGCCTCATCATTCCTTACCTCCAGGACACAAAGGCCTCCTGTTCCATCCTATCCCATTTCCTCTCACCCCTTCTCACTTCCCTTGTTTAGGTTTGAGACCCTTTTACTCTTTCCCCTGAGAAAATTGGGGAGGAAGTCAATGTGTGTCTAGGGACAGAGAGGTTGTTGGAGGAGTCTCATGGCCTGAAGCCAGAGTCACTGTCCAGTTCCCTCATTTTAGTCCCCCCCCCTTTTTTCTTTGCTATACAGAATGCCAAAGTCACCTCCTTCCACTGTGCCCATTTCTTTTAGTGGTAAGAACTCCATAAGCCCTTTTACCAGTTGGCCTGGGGTGCAGATCTGTGGGTCCTGAAAAATGTCTGCAAGTACTTCATAAGGATGGATTTAATGGTTGAAACTGGACAAGGTTTTGCGTAAGAAGTTGGACTTTGAATTGTTTTATACTTTTTTTTGGCTACCTGGGGCCCATGCCAGGCGACCCATGGCATGGCAGCTGGCACTCTGGCTTGGCCCATAGGTAGTTGAGCTTTAGCCCTGGATACAAGCTTATTTATTCTGTTTTCTGTAGATGGAGAACATGTTCTGCAAAACGAATGTCTTCTTCTCCCAAGCCATCAACTATATCTGTTGCAAGAAGCTAAATTTACACAGAGCTGCAGCCCTTTATGTTGGTACACAGGCCCAAGAGCTTCCTTCTTGACACTACCTTCACCATTCAGGCCCTGACACCCACACCCCTTCTTCTCCTATTGTTTGGTTTAAGTCCAAATTCTGGATGGTCTTATATTCCTCAGCTGCTATGCTAGGAGTGAAATTTATAGAGGACAGAACACTGGCTTAGGAGTTGGGAAAATTTAGGTATGGTAGTCTTAGGTATCTAAGACTTTTCAAGTCTTAGATAAATCTCTTTGTTGCTCTGGCCTCAGTTTCCTCCAGCTATAATGTTGATTTATTATATAGTTTATAATTATATACAGTATATTATTTATTACTATTTATTATTATATTGTAACTTGCCCTGCCCTCTTCCCAAGGCAGCTAGAAGAAAAGGGTCTTTGAAGGTTGAATATAGGCATGTCTGCATGCAAAATAAACTAGATGACATATAGGCCAGATTTCCTGGAGAAATTAGAGTGTGGAAATCAGGGCCCTGAACAGTGTATTTGGATGGTGGATATACTTGCAAAACAATATGCAAATGACTGCTCTGGTTTTGAGCTGACAGCACAGTTAATTTTTGAAATATTCCATGTAGCTCTGCTCACAGCACATTGCCTCTTTAGGGAAATCTCTAGTTCTAGCCCTAAGCCTCTTCTCAAATTATTACTGCATTCTTTTGTGTTTTTGAGGCCAGCTCTGGTTGCTTAAGCAACATCTGGGAACCTCTGGCTTAGAGGAAATGACTAGCCAAGATCCGCCCTAAACCCTTTCCTTACCTATTTTTTTCTTTTCAGAACACACTGTCAACCAGCTGACTATGCTGTTTCCAGGGTTCTGCATTAAAAGGATCTGGACCTCCTGTTTAGAGTTAAGGCATGAGCAGTAAGTGATCTGGATTTCTGGGATGGGGAAAGGGAGCTTGCTTTCTCAGCCCCGCTTGAAAAATTGGACTTCTTCACACTAAAGCTCTCTATTCCAACATCCTCTGATGTGGCTAAAGGGACATAGGAGGGGCCCTTTATTCCAAGTCCATCCCCCACTAGCTTACCAGAGTGCCTGAAAATAAATCCAACCTCAGGAAATGTTCTTGTGTGTTAAGTAAGGATTCATGGTTACAGAAGGCACTTGGCAGCCTTTTTCTCCCTTCTTCCCCCAAGTCAGGAGAATATAGCTTTGGCTAACTTGCTGGTGTATGTTCCCTTTAGATTTCTTCAGCTCCAAAGTGGTAGTGGTGGAGAGGGGAGAGAGGGGGCAGTGGACTAGATGGGCCCTGAGATCCCTCTTCCAGCTATAAAAGTCTACCTAACTCATATTTTAGCAGGGTTGTATTCCTCAGGTGCCCTTTTGGTGTAGTGTGTTTATGGAAATTAGAAAGCAGTCTTCACATTGTGGCTCTCTATTCACTGAGGATGCAAGCCTTATCTTTCTTGCTTTCTAGGTGCTATCCTCTGGTTAGACTAGATGGCAGCCCCACAAAGGGTGAGAGTGCCTTATTGTGGGTTCAGCCCATTGCCTTTGTTTTAGCTTCCTCTGCCTGCATGCACAACCGCCTCGCCTTTCTTTTTCCCCCTTAACTTCCTTTTCCCCTTTACTGTTACTCCTCTTTTTACCAACAGCCCTCCCCACTATTCTTTCATTGTTTAACTTCCTGCCTGTTACTCCCTGGCCACAAGCATTCAAAATGAGTACTCACAAATGCATTCAATTACATCAGCTGTACAAAAGATGGCTCTCCAACTCCTAGGGGAAAACCAAGCAAGGTGGAGAGGATGCAGATGTTGTAGAGCAATTCACTGTTCCCAGGGCCTCCAGAACTTAGCTGAGGTCCCAGTGAGAATCTAGGGAGCAAGCTAGCTAACCTCAGTTGAGAAAGATCCTCCCTTTCCCCCCTTTTCTCCCCTTTCCTTCCTTTTATTTCCCCATCCTTGCGCCTTAGAAAATCCCTTGCCTCCTTTAAATTCAACAAAGACCTTCTCACCAGGCTTTTCAAGAGGGGGCAGTATAAGAAAGTAGAAAACTGCTTTCCTCAGCATGGAAATAAATGGCTCTCCCCTCACTCAATGTTTCCCTAACTCAAGAGAGGACAAGAAAAATTGTGCCCTTTCCCACTGCCTCCATGGGTCTCCTGCCAAAGCCAGTGAATGGTGAGCTGGATAAAATGAAGCCCTTGATAGCAGAGGGGAAGCAGTGTATTGAGGGCTGGGCCCTAGATTATGTGTTCAGAGCCCTTCTTAGGCCCATGGAAGGGATGTAAGAAGGTAATGAGGGAGGGAGAGAGACATAAGGAGGTAGGTAAGGGGAGAGAGGAAGAGGGGAGGAAGAGGGGTAGAGAGAGAAAGCTCTTTCCTGTAGGCTCATGTTAGTGCATGGAGGTAGGATCCAAGTCTGGCTTGGGTAGGTTGGGCAGAGAGAACAGCTGTGGGCATGGGATGGGCATAGGAGTGCCTCTGTTTTCTGTGCTCTGAGCATCCAGGTAAGGTGAGAACACCAGAAAACCAAGTAAGATTCAGACATAGTGTTTTCATGAATCAAAAATAAGAGATGAAAAAGCAAAAATTTTCCCTTGGGAGAAACTGTATTTGGTCATCTTCATGAAAGAAGCTCTACTGGCTAATTGTTTCCCACTGAATCAGTCAGGTGCATTAAGTTGACCAAAGCTGAACAAATGGTCTGCTTAATTTTAATGTCATATAGACAATAACTTCTCCCTGGGCCCCAGTTTTCCTATTAATAGTAGTTCTATGTATGCTGACTATTACTTATATAATAACAACACCAACGAAATTATTTGTCGGGCTAGCTTCTCTGGTTTTGGATGCCCGCCACCCCCACCCTCAATTCTAAAACTTGTTCAGAGCTACGGGGAGCTGGATTCTTCTTTTTGTTTCAGTCTTTGACATTCTGGAAAAAGGATGAGGAGATATTCATTTGTAATGTGGCAGCTGCTACCTCAGATGTTCTTTACAAAGTAGACCAACTGATGTAGCACCCCAAATTAGAGTCATATGCCATGCTGCCACCTCTGACCACCACTCAAAGTCTTAATCCTAGGCTGGCTGGATATCTTTCAAGTCTCCTGGTTTCCATGGAGTTGGCTAGCTTTTCTCTTTCCTTCCCATCCCAGCTTCACCCCATACCTCCCATCCTCATTCTGGCCCAGATGCTCTTCTAAAATAAAGGCTTGTTTTCAGCACTTCATGGTTTGTTATTTCCTTCCTTTTTCTCAAGTGGTTTTGCCCTTCTCCCCTCTTGAGTCTTGACTTTGCTACAATGTATGATGATGCCTGATGCAAACCAGCTAAAACCATGTGAGAACTCCCAACTTGGGAAACAGCAAGCATCACAACATTAGGTGCCAGTGTTTCTCTAAACTCAGCCTAAACCCTGGGTTCTTAGTTCAGGCCCAATACCTAATAGGCTGTGGGATTTAGACAGCCTGTCTCAGATTATAGTGATTTCCAAGTAGCTAGAGGTGTTGGAGTGTAGCTGCTACTCAGTCATTGGACATGGGCGTTAGGGAGTGGGAGGAGTTTGGAATTGAGCATCAAAAGGTGATGTTTTAAAAAAAAAATCTGCAACTTAGTTGGGTGTGGTTAAGAACAGATAAAGTAGCCCCAGTTCCTACAAGGGCCTTAATAATTTCTCCTTTTTCAATTTCTCCTAAACTATTAGTAAGTAGAAGGGGAAACACCCTCTCATAGGCCTCAGAATGACCCTATACTTGAATTCAGTTGTTTTCCTCCCAGAAACCAGTAAGTATATTAATTGCAACAGGTCATAATAGCTAGGATCACATGTTCTAACAATTAAATTACATTCTTTTGTGAATCCATCAGGGTTCTGGAGAAAATCAGGGAAAACTTTAGGCAGATTCCTGAATTCTGTTCTAGTCCAAGGAATGTATACCATTGCTGGTTCCCCTCTGCCTGAGACCAGGTTTTTTCCAAAGGAAGCTACCAGAATATTTTTTTCTAGTCGCTTTTGGTATGGTCTTCCATTCTGAGTGTCTCCTAGGTCATCAGGGACTTGTGGTGGAGGAGGTGAGAAGAAAAACATAGAGGAGGAAAGGGCAACAAGTTCGGACAATGAAGTAAAGGGCACAGAAGGGCAGTCAGAAAAGAGGGAAAAGTGGGGTGTTGGCACTAAGCAGCTTCAGAAGCCTTCCTCAGTTCAGAAGCAGGCTCTAAAAGTTCTGATTAACTTCTTTTAGAAAAGAGAATTTATCTATGCTCCTCCTAGAAGCTTCTAATTTTCAATCAAGATATGCTTCCCATTCATTCAATTTAATTTTAGAGCTGGCTTTTTCTAATTTTGCATGCAAGAAATAAATTTAGGTATCAAAAGAGTTCCATTTTGGCCCACTGAAGTTGATATCACTTTCAGTCAAATCTTCCCATTTCTATAAGTACTTGAAACTAAAGCCCTTCTATTAATTGTATATCCACAGGAGTGTTAATAGGGGCGGAAGTCTGGGAGTTTCCAGCAAAAGATGATTTTGACTAGAGTAATTTTAGATCCTTTCAACAGTGAGATTCTGAGTCAATTAACTTTATCTCCCCAAGTTTCAGTATCCTCATCTGTAAACTAGAGATAACTGCCCCCATCCTGACAACCTCACAGAGCTATGGGATACTAATTAAATGGCCATCTGAGTGGTAACCTGTCATGGCCAGATTGTCCCTGTGTTCTAATTGAGTGTTAGTTGTTGAAACGTATTTGAAGTATATGGAATATTACATACATTTAAAGGACTTAGACAATGAGTGTTAGAATCATCTCAACTCTAGAATCAGCACCCTCTGGGGTGGAGGGACAAGTCTAGGGGGGCGATGACATCATGTACTCTGGGCCTGAGGAGGGGGTAGATGGAAGAGGAAATTGTGGTCTGAGACCTTGGCTTCAAGTAGGGTGTCTAGCTCTGTTCATAGGCGTTCCAAGCCAACCAGGAAATCAATTTTCAAGATCATTTCATATAAACATCATTTTGGCTGCCTGACTTCCACCCCAGTCCACAAAATATGCTTTAGCCCCATGTCTAATCCCCTGTCACCCCTAAGTGCTCTCCATTTTCCATCCCATTATTATCCTTCCCCCCCTTACCCAGCTTTGTAAGCACCCCCTCTCCTCCCCAGCCTTCCAGCAACTAGCTTATTCAGGGCCCCATCCTTTGGACAGATGCCTGGAACTCTAAACCCAGATGGGAGAGAAATGAAGAAAGAGGACTCCTGCCTGATTTGTCATTGGTCCTCTGCCTGATTTATAGTCATCTGCCCCCAATTTCATTCCAGAACTGGGCTAGGGCCAGGCCTTATTTTCCTGGCAGCCCAACTCCTCCCCACCTTTTCTTTCTGTACAGGCATCCAGCCATAGGCCAGCTGTGGGTCAAGGATGATGGCTTATTGGAGGGCCCAAGCAGGTGGCCTTGGCCTAGATGCTGCCCTAGGGAGCTTTTTGTTCCCTAAACTTCCAAGAATCTCTGTTCCCAGATGAGGCATGCTGTCGGTTTTTGGCAGAGGACACAAAAACTGCCTCCCTTCCCCTCTTCTGCCTGAAATTAAACCTTCCTTTCCTCTGTCCTACAGTGTAGAAGATTCCCACTAAGCTCAACCAAGAAGGCTTTGGGAGATCAACTAGCGTGCAGTTCTGTGTCCAAAGCGGGAAAGGCTCAGGTTGTTAACCTCCTAACTAGCTTGTTAAAACCCCTATTGAAACAACCTGTGAATGTCCTCGCCAGCCTTGTACCCTGGGTGTTCATATCTGCATATTCTGGTTAGATAGGTCCCTGTCAGGATATAAAGCCAATTCTTAGCAGGCCAGATGTGGCAAAGAGACATTTTGCAAGTAGCCAGCCCCATAGCACAGGCCTACAGAATACCTTCCAGAGCTGGTTCAGAGAAGGAAGGTATGATTGCCTCTTCCAAGTCTCTTCGGGAAACTGGACTCTTTGGCTCCCAAGCTGTCTGTTGTCTCCACTCCCCCATCTTGCCTGGTGAAAATGTGGGAAACACAGTTGAGTCCTGTTTCCTGCTGGCAGAAGGTGTGGCTATATGGCTATCATGTGGATTATTCCTGGAAGGTGGCCTCCCTGTCCCCTCATCCTTCAGGGGAGAAAGGGAAAGCAGGGTGTGGCTGGGAATTCCACTTTCGAGGAATGAGGCCAGTAGGTGAAGCTCAGCCTCTTAGCCACAGTGTGGCACCATTTACTCACTTTTCTGTGCAAGGCTGATGGGTGGTGGCTGTGAGCAAAGCAAACTGAAAACTCTTGAAACTTTTCAGGGATTTACTTCTTATTTGGTTACAAATATGATGAGGGTTCTTGGGCAAATATCATGCCCACTGTGAGCTTTAGTTCCTCATTTTGTAACCTGGGAAGCAGATGGGAGTCCTTAAAGGCTCTTCCAGCTTCATTATTCTGCAAGTATGTGAGTGTACCCTAACAGTCATCTCAGTGATGCAATTTTGGGCTTTTAGGCCACACAGAGAATAAGTATAGAAAAAAACACAAGGCCCTCGGTTTGTGTGTAGAATTGGGGGTGAGGAGGACATGGGTCATTGAAACAGGAGGACTTTACAAGACACAGACCAAGATTTTGCCTGAGCCTTCCATTGTACCAGGGAAAAGATGAGTGAATCATTCATTTGCTGGGTAAAAAGTGACTGACCACAAACTTGGTGCCAGGCACTGTGTGATGGAGGAAAGGGTGTGGGTGTTGGGTGAGAGTGGAGTGGATGGTGGGTGGGACATCAAGGTGAATATACCCCAGAGTTGGAGAAGTAAACAAACAACTAGCACACAAAGGAGAATGAAGTTTATGCTAAATAGAACTAGAACTTTCCAGGGAGATGGAGAGGGAGGAAGAATAAATTCTGACAGAATGGTAAGGAAGGTCTCACTGCAGGGGTCCATTTTAGCTGGGCTTTTAAAGATGAACAGATTTTTCCCTGGCTGGGTGGCTCAGTTGGTTGGAACATCATCCAGTAAACTGAAAGGTCACAGACTCGATTTCCCGTCAGGGCACGTGCCTAGGTTTTGGGTTCAGTGCCAGGTAGGGGTGCACGCAAGAGGCAGTGGATCAATGTTTTTCTCTTACATTGATGTTTCTCTCTTTCTCTCTCTCTCCTTCCCTTTCCCTCTCCCTGAAATCAATAAGCATGTCCCCAGGTAAGGATATACATAAAATTAAATTAAAAAGTATGAACAGATTTCTGTGTTTGTGTTTCAGAGAACAAGAGCACAGGATGGGGAGGAAAGGCAGGCATTCTTGACAGAAAGAATGGCTTGAGGAAAGATAAGCGGATGAATTAATTTATGCTCTTTGGGGAGAGTAGGGAGTAGTCTCAGATGACAGGATGACTGAAGTGGGAGAGGAGTTTACAAACATGATTTATGGCCACATTCTGGATTTTTATGGAGACCTTTTCACATGCCTAGCTCTGTACAGGGTGTAGGAAACAAACTCCCAAGATGTGGATAGGGTTCTAGTTCTCCAACTTGGGGAAGGCAAGACCTATTCCTCTACTCATGTAGAAGGCTACCAAAGAACAGTGAAGGCGAATGGGGCAGGTAGCCTGACTAGATCAGAAAGAAGGCCTAGAAGGGTGATCTTTCTACAGGGGATTCACTCTCCTACTTTCCCCTGCAGCCCAGATGGCAGAGGCTTTACAGATCTGACCTAGGAGGAATGGGAAGAAGCCCAGAGCCAAGAATGATGCAATCATCTTAGGAGACCTGGCTAACTGCATGTGCAATGGCTGCTTTGGCAGAGCTAGTTATCAGTTTAGCTTTAGTCAGGGCTCACTCGTTAGAAGCAAATAGCAAAAGGGTTGAGGCATCACAGGACCTGGTGTTAGTCCAGTAAGGATAACAAAGCAGGTTGTATTTAGGTTAGAATTATGGAAAGAAGAAGCCTGTTTTATGAGAAGTGGGAAGTCTGGTATCTGTAAGAGGTTATACTATGTGTTTGTTCAATTATTGATGAATGAAGAGTGCCCATCCTGTGACAGACACTTGGCTGGAGAGAGGAGTGCAGGGTAGGAATTTGTAAAGATAAGTAAGTTATGGCTCATCCCTTGGGGAATTCACAGTTGAGGTGGGTGTGGTGAGTGGAATAAAGCCCCTGGAACAGATTTTCAAGTCCTAATCCCTGGAATCTATGAATACCTTATTTTACATGGAAAAGGGAAATTAAGGTTACTAATCAGATGATGTTAAAATCAGATTTCCCTGGATTATCCAGGTGGGACCAATGTCATTGCAAGGGTCTTAATAAATGGAAGAGGAGGGAAGTAGAAGAGGAAGTTAGAGTGATGAGGTGTGTAGACTCAACCCATTGTTCCCAGCTTTGAAGATGGAGGGAAGGGGCTAAGAGCAAAAGAATGTAAATGGCCTCTAAAAGCTGGGAAAGTCAAGGAAACAGATTCTGCCTGAGAATCTCCAGAAAGGAATGGAATCCTGCCAGCACTTTGATTTTTAGTCCAGTGAGACTTGTGTTAGACTTCTGACCTTGAGAACTGAAAGATAATAATAATAATAATAATAATAATAATAATAATAATAATAATACATTATGTTGTTTTAAGTCCCTAAGTGTGTGGAAATTTGTTACAGCAACAATTAGAAGACTAATACAATGAAGAAATGGACACATGCGTAATATTAGTTTAGTATGAAAAGTGCTCTAGAATAAAACCTCAAAAGCAGGTTGTGAGAATGCAGAAGACAGGACCTTGTCTTGGAGAGAAGGATTCAGAGAAGTTTCCCCCAAAGAGGTGATATTTCAGATGGATGTGGAAGAAGTAGTCAATAGATACCTGGAAGAGATAGGGCAGTTATGAAAGACAGTGGTTGGTTTATGGAATGAAGAAAAGGTAGTATGGCCCTGGCTGGTGTGGTTCAGTGGGTTGAGTGCTGTCCTGTGAAAGGCTGCTAGTTTGATTCTTGTCAGGGCGCATGCCTGGGTTGTGGGCCAGGTCCCCAGTGCAGGGTGTGTGAGAGCAACTGATATCTCTGATACCCTGATGTTTCTCTCCCTCTCTTTCTCCCTCCCTTACCCTCCTCTGAAAGTAAATAGATAACATATTTTTTTAAAAGAAAGGCTAGTATGGATGAAGGGCAAGATATGGGAGGGAAATGGGGTGGGGGGAGTGAGATTGACAATTGCTGCCTCTACCCTTCTCACTTAGAAAGTACTGAAGGGCCCATGTTATTGTCTGCCCTCCTTGGCTGATGTAAGATAAGCTTAGTGGAGCTAAGTCCTGTCACAGTTGTGTTTGTCACTATCACCCACTGCTCCCCCCATTCTCACCATGAAGTCCACTGAGAGGACCTTCCCCTTCACCAATCCCAGAGCAACGCAGTGATGAAGAGAGAAGCCAGGAGCCTGCTTTCATGTCTTGAAACTCTCAATCCAATTCTGCCCTGGCTCTGAGAGATGGGCTGAAAAGGAAGAGCTGGGGAGGGTATTAAATTGTAGTAGGAATCTTCATTCCTCCTAGAAATGTGTGGTCTGCTGGTGGGAGGGAGGCATGGGGGCTGGGTCAAGAGGTGGGGGTGGGGGCTTTCTTGGAATTTACAATCTTCTGGGTCCTTGATTGGCAAACTCTCATCAGTAGCAAAAGAGGAGACTGGCCCAGTTCCCAGGAAGGGGTACTGGACTTGGAGGTTGAGAAAGGGGGAGGAGGGGATGTGGCTTATCTCAAGGGGCTGGGGACTCTGCCAATCCTGGCACAGGCCACAGGCAAGCATGTTTTTTTCTGAGGCTCCTTGTTTCCATGCCCCTCCTTTTCTCTGATTTCTACTCCCATCCTTGGCACCAGGGCCTCTGGAGAAAAAGGAAGAAAAATGACTGGGGAAAAAGGGAGCAAAAGAAATGAAGAAAGAGGAAAAAGAAAGAAAAATTAGTGGGCAGAAACAGCTGGATACAGCCAAGAGCACATCTGGCCTCCCAGGCTGTTTTCCTCAGTTCGCCCTCCCCCCACACTCCTTGCTCCTTTTCAGGCTTCTGATAGGAGGACTGTAGTGGATCTGGGGGGAAGGTGGGGGAATTATAGTGACGCTGGGCAGGGGTGGAGTGGGGGAGAAAGTTGTTCAAAATATTAACTGGTCGTGTGAGGTGGCCTCTTGGCTGGAGCCTGACCACCTAACTTCCTGTTTTTCTTCCAGCTGCCTCCTCCCCTCCCTCCGCTCTGGGCTGGAACTAAGCTGGGGGAGGAAGGAGGAGCAGCAAAGTTGGCTAGGGTCTCTTGTCTGATTCCCTGCAGGCTGGGGGCCAGGAAGGCCTCCCTAACCAAGCAGGCGGGAACACATATAGCCCCGAGTCGGATTGTTGCCTCCCAGCACTTGCTCTTCTGGCCACAGCAGGAACGAGAGGCTCCTGGAAAACCCCAGCTCCTCGCCAGCTCTTCCATGAGCACACCCTGGTCCTGGGGCCTGAGATCTCTCCATGCAGGAGCAGTCAAGAACTCCAGAGGCGGCAGCAATGCGGACTACACCACCCGCCCCACTGCCTCCAGCCCCGCCGCCCAGCCAGCCGTTGGTTCCTTCACTGCCAGTGTTTGTGGATCACGCAAAACAACCAAGTGAGTGAGGAAGGACTGGCTGAAACGTGGGGGGAGTGGGAGGTGGGGGTGTGAGGTGTGAGGTTCCCAGACTGGAGGTGGTTGCCTGTGCTGTCTTCCCTTTTTGCCCTCAGGGACAAACATGGGAGGCCCTAGCAGGCTCTCTGTCAGGGGGTATGGGGACACTGAAATGCGGATCTGGGTAGGTGTTTTGACTCCCCTGGTTTGCCTTTCTGTGCTCCTACCACCCTCTGTCTTCTTTGCCCCCCCCCACTTTCTTCTTACCCCTCTCTGTTCCCAGGCAAGGAACTCATTAAGCCCAAAGCAATTTTAGGGCGCCCAGTAGAGAGACCAACGGACTCTGCTGCTGCTGATGCTGCTGGTGCTGCTGGTGTTTTTGGTGCTGTTGGTGCTGTTGATGCTGTTGGTGCTGTTGGTGCTGTTGGTGCCGCTGACGAGTGCCCGGGACCAGGTGCCAGGGGAGTCGCAGTCAAAAACCATCGTTGTCAGGTCTGCCGACCCCCCAGCCAGTTTCTCAAGTCAGGCACTTCCTACTCCTTGTGGAGGCCAAGGGATCTCTAAGGCCCTCCAGCTTCCTCTGTCACTCCCATCTTCGCTCCACATTTCCTGCACTTAGCCTCCCTTGGCATCTTCTCTTTTTATCCCCTCCCCCACCCCATCCTCCACCCGTTTTCAAAGTTATGGACTGAGGATTAAGAGACATCCCTGCCCCCATCTTACCCACATAGTCTGCGGTTGCCTGTCTGTGACTCCTCTGCTGTATACCATGGCACAGTTGTTCTCTCAGAGTCACCAGGCATCTCCTAAGATCCCCTGAAAGACATCTGTTTCCAGACTAGGCTGGCTTTTCTCCTGGAATTGCTGGGCCCAGGAGAGATTCTGGCTAGTCACTGTGACTACATCTGAGAGCTGGCTGTCCTCCTGATTCTCGAAGACCCAGGAGGAAGAGACACCTCCAGCTCCCAGCCTGGGGTAGCCTCCCTTGGGTGCCTGGGCTGCCACATCACTTCTGTGGCCCTCAGCCCTCTCCCTGCCCTGGCCAAGCCTGGGAGGGGAGAGGAGAGCAGGAGGACCTCGTCCTAATCCCTATCATCCCTCCTCTTGCCAGCGGATCCGAGCCAGCCGAGAAGCAGGCTCACAGTTTGCCATGGAGGGCTTGGATGATAAACTGATCCTGAACGTGGGGGGCATGCGCCATGAGACCTACATCAGCACTGTGCGGGCCTTTCCAGGCACCCGTCTCTACAAGCTGACCGAACCACCCCCGCCTGGCACCCCAGCTGCTCAGGGTCCACCAGTTCGAGAGTTTTTCTTTGACCGAAATCCTGAACTCTTTGGCTACGTGCTGGGCTACTACCGTACTCGGCAGCTGCACTGCCCTGCCAACGTTTGTCGGGATGTCCTAGAGGAGGAGTTGGCTTATTGGGGCCTGGCAGAAGCGCCACTGGCACCTTGCTGCTGGCTCAAGCTCAGTGGCAAGGAGACCCGAACCCAGGACTTTCTGTCTTGGGAGGCCTGTGAGAATGCCCACATGGATGAGCGCCTTCTGCTGAACCCCATCGAAGGCCAGGGACTGCGGAATGCTTGGAAGCCGTGGCTCTGGGTGCTTCTTGACCAGCCCCAGTCTTCCCTAGGGGCCAAGGTAACTTATTAAACAGTGTGGTAGCACCATGTTAGACACTCTTTCTCCTGCAGGGCCCTGCCAAGTTGCCACAATGGCCACACATTTGGCTTGGCGCTTGGGCCCTGAATCTACAAGTACCCAGGAGAATTTGAGGGGATTCCAAAAAGGGAGGCAAAGAAGGGTGGGGTCCAGTTAGACAAGTGGGGATGGCTGGTAAATGGGGGTACTTCTAACATGCCTCTTTTCCCCCAGTGCCTTTCCCTGATCTCCACACTCTTTGCCGTGTGTGCTCTGGTCATCTTCTTCCAGGAGACGGAGGTCCAGCTGGATTACTTCTCTGCCAACTTCACTCCTATGGGACATGGGGTAGGGGTGGGGGAAAACCATCGGCAACAGCAGAACAATGGTCTTGTTTACCGCCGTGCCCCCCACCTGCTCTACCTGGAACTGCTTTGTGCCCTTTGGTTTGGAACTGAGCTCTTTGCTCGGGCCATTTCCTGCCCTGATAAGGTGCGCTTCCTGTGTAGCCCTCTCAATCTCGCTGACATTTTCTGTCTGTTCCCTGTGCTGGTGGAATTAGTGGTGGGTGACAAGGCTGAACAGCAACCGCGTCTCAGCCTAACACTTGGGGCCATTCGTTCTCTCTATGTCCTCAAGCTGGTTCGTCTCTTGGGCTTCCTTGAAAAGTCTCTGGCCATGAGAGTCCTGGTCCACACCCTTCATTCTTCTTGGAAGGAGGTGTGTGCCTTTCTCCTGATTTGGGTGGCTGAGATCTTATTCTTTGGCTTGCTCTTCCTCTATGGGGAGCTCTTGGGCATGTCCACCCCAGGTCAGGGTGAGCCCCACTTTGGAGACATCTTTACATGTCTCTGGTGGACTGTCATAACTCTTACCACTGTTGGCTATGGAGATGTCTACCCCCTCTCTGCTCTGGGACAGCTCACTGCTGCTGTCACAGCCACTGTGGGCATGTGCACTGGTGTCTTGCTGGTTCCCGTGCTCCTGGTCCGTTTCCAGCGCTATTATGCTGTAGCCCTGGCCCGCCAGAAACTGAGGCCTAGTGGGATTCTGTGATGGGCCCATTGGTCAAAAGGGGTGGACCCCACCTTCCCTTCCTTCCTCTTGCCAGTTTTTGGTTACAGATAAGGATTTCTGGCCTTAGACTTGGAACAGAATCCTTGAAGAGTAATCCCAGGTCATGGCAACCTCTGCTAGTCAGTATTAGCTAGCCATGGCCTGAAGGGTAGACAGCCCCCCCCCCACCATTATCAGGGACAGGGGGAAACCTGAAGGAAGAGGGTTAGGGGCAAGGCCAGCTAGGCCTCAGTTTCTCTCTGCCCCACCCTAGGCCTTTCTCTTAATCCTGAAGTGACCAGGAATGATAGAGTATAGTTCTTCCTGAATTCCTGGATTGGTGCTAAAGCCCCCTCTCAATCAGTTCTCCCCTCCCATCCCCTCATTGCTGTCCCCCATACCTCCAACTAGATCATAGTTTGGATGGGGGACCTTTAGTGATGGTAGTAGTGAGATATTAACATCACTCACCTATGGATATCAATGACGATTGACTGTGGGTATTGATAGCAACTGTTTGTGGATATCTCACAGCAACTCATTATGAATATTGATGGTAATCAGTATCAGCAATGCCCAGGCACAGCCAGATTGTAGCATTGGTCCCTATACTGGTCCTGGGACAAAGCTTCTTAGAGCCATAAGGAGGCCTTTGGAGAGTCTCAGAGACTAAACAGAGGCGGGTCAGCCTGGTCTGAACCCGGGAAAGCACTCTAACTCCATAATGTCCTCTTCATCCCATTGTATCTTTCCCTACTCCTTCCCTCTTTTCCCATCTCTGTGATTTTTAAAAATAATATTTTAGATATAGTATTAACCATAATTAACCACAATATATTAGTCAATATTAACCACACTATCTCAGCTACAATAACACTATGTAGTCACTAGTAGACATGAAATGTTATTGCTACACATTGCATGAACGGGATGGAGGAAATTGGATTTGTTGGCAAGAGTAGGCAAGTGATTTCCTCTTCCATATATTTTTTTTAACATTTGTTTGGATATACTCATTTAAAATTCTTTTTAATTTTTTCCAAACACTTTTCAGTACCCACAACGGGTCTACCTCCAATCCTGGCTGCTATAGAATATTCTTACCTTTCCATGTCTTCTTCTCCCCTCTTCCTCCTTTTTCTACTGCCTGCAAGCTCTTCCCTCCTGGCATTTCCTGTGGTGCCAACAACCATATACCTCTCCTGGAACTGGCTTCCAGGAGGGAGAGAAGGGACCTACTCAGGTCTGACTTCAAGTGAAGCCACTGGGGTGTGTGAGGAAGTGCTCCAGGCAACTGGGCTGAGCAGGGAGGTAGAACTGAACTCTCACTGTTGCTGAAGCTGTGAGTATAATTCTGTTTACAAAACTTTTAAATAAAGTATCTTTTGAACTCTCCATTCCAGGGTCTATCTGTGATTTTGCGGGGACAGGCTTACGGGCATCAGCAGGGATAGGGTGGTGTAATAAACTAATGACAAGATATGTGGGCAAATTATTTGGTAAGGTAAAACAATTTGCTATCTTTCTTGCATCCGTTTCTCAGAATAAACTATTATCACACACTTTGACGAGGAAAGAACATTTTGTTTTTGGTGGGAACAGGGTGAGGTGGGGAAGAAGACAGGCACAGGAGTTGATGAAGTAAAATGGAAGGCTGGTTATGCTGTTTAGGGCGTGGTGGTGGAATCCTTAGCCACTTAATCAGAGGGGGGAGTTTATGTGGGGAGAGGTTCTCATTTAAGAAACACTGAAAGAAGATCAAGATTATGACAAAACATCAAAGACAATCTCCACCTTCTTACTGCCTAGAAGTGGAAGATATTCGGACAACTTGCTGCTTTCAGGGAATTCTAGTCCACTGCCCTTAAGTTAAAAATGGGAAAAATGAGGTGTAGTGAAAGCAGAGGATTTATCAAAGGCACACAGAAGTAGTGGTAAATCTGGGGGATCTGTCACTTCGGAGGACTACTATATCAATCTTGGTTAACTTATCAATATTAGAAGTGGATAAATAGAAATTCCAACCAAAATTAGAGACCACTTGTACCCTGTTTCTGGAAGCAGCAGTGGTGGCAGCGGGATGAGGTAATGGAAGTGGAACCAGATCTTTATGGCGAGCTTTGAAAGCTTGAATGAATAGGGTGGGACCTTGGAGTTGAAAGGGCTTTAGGGAATGGCTGGGCCCTATTTGGTTAGCGGGAGAATGCCACAGAACATTATAAAAAGAACCAGGTAGAATGAACATCAGGCTTGGGAGAAGCCTGGGAGCTTATCGAATCGAACTCCTTCCTGTTTCAAGTGGGGAAACTGAGGCTCAGAGAGAGGCTGGGACTATAGTGAGTCAAGAGCAGAACTAGAGCTGCAACCACTTCTGTACACAATAAGGAACATTGTCGTCCTTTGTTTTGCCCTTTGCATCTGGGTTGGATGGTCAGACATTTTAACCAAGAAGGAGGGAAGAGTGAGAGGAGTATAGAGTTTCATGATCTGCCTAGTACTTCTATAATAAATCATTGTAGAATAACAGTGATGAAAGTCTTAGTATTTGCATATTTCTGTAACAGAATCCTGTATCTGCATCTCTCCTAACCCCCTAGCACATAATGCCTTGCAAGAATGAGCCCACAGATTGCCCCAAATTTAGTGATACTCCAAGACTGAGCCAACAAATCCCCTGGACTTCAGGACCTTTCCTGAATACTGATCACTCCCCAGTATCTTCTCATGATTTATGTTCTCACTTCCATACTAAAGCCATACTGGATCTTTTGCCAAGGTATGAATTGCTTCTACTCTGAGGAGGGTAGGGAATAGATGAGGATGCAGAAAAACACTTTAATTTAAGCAGCTCCTTCCATATGTTATAAAGAGTTCTTTGTCTCACATGTGAAAACTTCTCAGCCATGAAAGTAACACATTTTCATATCTGCCTTCACAGCCTAGTCACACTCCATCCTCAAACATTCATGCACATCTCAAATGTGTGAAAAAAATTATTTGATAGGGTAAAAAACATTTTTTACGTACTTTACCTATGGCAGAGACCCCTGACCATGTGCTCTGTACAGCCCTGAAAAGTCTCTTGTTACTGATGATGACAGGGAACAAAAGTGCAATCTCCTAGCACAAGCTTCTATCTGGATTCCTTTCATTAAGATGGGGCGGGGAAGTCTGTGGGTCAACCCTAGTCTATGTGTCTGGCCCTATCTGCCGCAGCATCCAGTTGTCCCTCTGTGTTCCACTCTTGCCTCAGGTCTTGAGCAGTTGCCTTAGCAACTGCTGTCTAGCTGGGACTGCACTTCCAGGTCAGACCTATAGAGGGCAACCACTACTAGATTATGAGAGATTATTCTGGGCGTGGCCTCCCCCTCACTTCCTTTTTCAGTGCCCGAAAAATTCTAGAACCACAAGCTGTTAGAGGGTGTATTTAGATAACTTATATTTGGATTCCCTCATGATACAGATAGGGAAATTGAGGCCCAGAAAAAGGATGAGACCAGTCTAAATTCAGGCAATGATTCACCCTGTGACAGTTAGGGCTAGAATTCAGATTTCCTGAATCTCAGTCCAAAACTCTTAAAACACAGTATTAACCATCTAAAGCAAATACATCATTTTATAGTAGTAGATCTGAGGTTTGAGGAAAAAAAAAACACCTTGTCTAGGGTCATACAGTTGTGACAGGGCTGAGATTTAAACCCAGGCATTCTAAATCCAGGACTCTTGAAAGATAATGTTAGGCATCTGAGAGGGAATGCAATTTGCCTAAAGTCACAGAGTAAATTACAATCAGAAATAAAGCCCAAGGCTGGATGTAGAACTGGACTGAATAATATTTGGGCATTTTAGCTTCTTATCTCTCAGAAACCTCAATAGCTTGGGGATTTGCTATCTCAGAATTAAATAGTGGAGGAAGGGGTACAATACTTGCTTAAGCTGGCTTTTTGGCCCCCGGAAAGCTGGAATTTGGGGCACAGTGTGTATCTGTGGGGGGTTGCTCTGTGCACTCCTGTTCTGGCCTCCCCTTGCAGAAAAAAAAACCCCTCATAACCAAAGGCTCACCTCATTTCTCCCCTTTCAAATCCTCTGGCTTTAAGAGTGAGAGGATGACTCACTTGGCGCCCACAGTCGCCGAGAACATAATTGCTAGTTGGGACATCACCATAGCACCCAGCCATCACATTTGCAGAGCGCTGTCTTGTTTTTGTCAAAGCTCTTTCCTATCCTTTTTTTCATTGCAACTTCTCTGAGCTCTAAGGAGCCAGATGAGGCAGATATCATTAATCCTTTTTTATAAAGAAGAAATGGATTTATGGGGATTGGTGAGGAGGGGACTCTTGGCTGAGCAAGTTTAGAAAGCACTAAGACTAAATCACTTCATCCTTTGATTTCCAAGCTTTGGGATTGTTCCATATAAATACCCAGAGCCCCAGAGGAAGCACCAGGGTCTTCCAAGTGCTCTTATGGCAGCTCCCTCCCTCATTTATTCATCACTGAGGTGGAGCCAGATACTATTGGGCCTTTGAACTGATGGTGTTGAATCAATTTTATAATCTTTTCAGAGCACTTTGTTATGAACCAGGAGACCAGCATTCTGGTTCCAGTTCTTCCATTACTTGGCTGTGGAGTGGTGGGCCATTCTCACCCTGTCTGTGAGCCTCAGTTTTCATATCTGTAAAATTCTAGGACAGGGGAGTGGGAAGATTAAGTATATGGTTGTTAAGAATCTCTGGCTCAGATCATCTAGGACATGAAGAACATTTGTGATCTGTGAGGAATGCCCTCTCTTTGAGTGAATGGCTGGAGGGTAGGAGCCAGTTGGCCCTGTGATAAGACCCTTTATCCCGCTGCCTGTCCTCTTAGCTTTGTGAGCTTTTCCTCTGGGTGGGGTATGGGGAGGTTGATCTTCCTGAAACCCTCAGAAGGATATCATGTTTTACCTCTACTAACCAGCAGCACACAGGAATCATCAGAGCTGTTTTGTGTTGGAAGCTATTCAGCCACATTCACACCCTAGGGTTGGGAGTGCATCAGAGAGCATGAGATAGAATCAGAGACTGAGAGATGTAGAAGAGAGGGAGGATTAAAAGAAGAGGAAGAGAAACAGACAAGGAGAGAGGAGAGAAAAAATGAAGAGGGGGAATGGGAGAGGGAGAAGAAGAAAGGCAGGGAGACAGGGGAGGAAGGAAGAGAGAGAGAGAGAGAGAGGAGAGACAGAAAGACAGAGAGAGGAAGAGACAGAAGAGAGAGGGAAACAGAGAAAGAGAGAAGAGAAACAGCATAAAGGAGAGAGAAGGAATGATAATGATAGTAGGCATGTCTATTACCAGATGTAGTTCTGGGAAGAGCTGCACAGAACCCTGCATCTTATAAAATCCAGAACTGGAAGGATGCTTGAAAAAATCAAGGCCAGAGAGGGATAACACTTGCTCATAGTTGCACAGAAAGCTAGTGGTGGTGCCAGGACTCAAATCCACAACTAGAACAAGGTAGCTGATCAGGCCTCTGAGACCCCAGAGGCCTGATCTTTGTAAGCCTATCTTCGTAGGACTGGGAGCAATGCAATAGCACAAGAAGAGCACCAGCACATTGCCTGCCCTGGAGGAAACACTAGCATCAGGGAGTTCTGTTTTTTTCCCCCATCGGCTCTCTTCTGTGAACCAAGACACATACCTGTGAGGACTGAATGGAGTAAGTTCAGTTCACTAATAGAGTGATTTTAATAGATTAGAGGCAGACTTCATGGAGGAGGTAACTTTAGGGTTGAGGCTTAAAGGATGAGATCATAAAAAAATTAATGTCAAAGGTATAATTATCCTGAAAATTTCAAACAAACCAGGAAAATCTAAAGTGGGTAGGATTTGATAGGTGCAGAAAGAAGGTAGTGGTTATAGCTCAAGTGAATAACACAAGGGGCAGAAAAACAGGAGGTGGGCATGGGTAGGGAGATAGACAGGATGCCATTTGCCTTCTAGAAGGCAGAGGACATAAACAGGGGCAAGAAGCCCCAGGTAGTGTTTACTCATGAATGTCAGGTGTGTGGGTTAGCTTGCGCTGACAGTGGAAAGGAAAGGAAGGATTTCGAGCAGGGACAAAGCAAGAACAGAACTGAGCTCTAGAATGATTCCCTCTGGCAGGCAGCCTCATGGAAAATAAATTAGTGGAAAGATACTAACATCAGGGAGTCCTGATCAATGATCTTTGCCATAAGTCCAGACAATAAATAGGTAACAAGAGTCTGATGTGGTGTGGTAGGAGTGAATGTGGATGTGGTGTGGTGTAGGGTGGCTTTCTAAAGCTTCTATAGAAAAAAATACTCTATAGTATTTGAATTAAGACAATTGTGGGGAGGAAGGAGAAAGACGAGCAGGGGGTCAGAAAGTTGACCCTTCCCAGAACTCCCAGACAGCTGGCTGTCTTTTTCTAGCTTCTGGTTGGACTGTGTGTGTGCACATGTGTGTGTGTGTCTTTTTTTCTGTGTGTCAGTGGTTCTGAGTGTATGTATGTGTGTTACTTTGCATTCCTCAATGTGTGTGCAGCGTCCTGCATCTGCCTATGGATGTGCATCTCTAGGAGTCTAAATGCATCTATATTTTCTGTGTGTGTGTTTCATCTCATCCACACTGTGACTGGCTAACAGATTGACTTCACATTGCCTTGTGTGTCTTTGGATGCAGGAATAGGCTTCCTTTTCCCTAAATGTGTCTGAATTGTACTTCCTAAGCTAGGCTGTGATAAACTTGATTGGTTAAAAGAGCTATTTCAAATTGCCTGTGCTCCATGGCACAGCTATGGCTTGAATCCAATTACTGCTGGCTGCGAGAATTGCCATAATGCTTTTGGCTTGATTTTCCAGACAGTAATTAAGGACCCCAACCCCTCTCCATGTAAATCTAACCAGCTAAATGAGACCAGAATTCCGAAACTTTTTTGCAAGCAAAATTCTGGCCCAATGAGAGCTCCCTGCTGCTTTGTAAAAGGGGTGGGGAGGAAGCTGCAGTCCCAAAAGACCCCAGCCCCCTGATTATGGTTCAATTCTGTCTAGAGACAGAGGCATGGACTCCAGACTGTCTTTAGGTCTACAGCATTCATATCGTCTCTTTTATTTTCTTTCCATCCCAACCTGTGAAATGGGGAGTGTTCTCATCATGCTTTTTTTCCTACTCCCAGGTGCCACCAGCTCTACCAAGCACAGTAGGCTCTCAATACATATTTGTTGCCTTTAACTGAATTATGGTTGTCTAAGCCAAGGTCCAAAGGAAAGAAAGAGTTTATCCAAGCTCTCAAAGAGAATTTTAGGTTGAACTCTGGTTTCTGAATTTCCTGTCGAGAGCTCTTACAACTATGTTGTTGTGCCTCAATATAGCTCAAATTCAGACTTCTAGCAGTGGATGATGTATATGCTGCACTGACCAGTTGTGTGACTGGGACCAGTCTCCTTCTCCCCTCTGAGTCTCACTGCTCTCATCTGCACCATGGAAAGATTAGACCACAAGGTCTTGAAAGTGCCCTTGTAGTTCTATTTCTAGAAATGTTTGACCAACACTAAGAACATAAACCTGTATGTTCTTGGGTGGGGAGGAAGCAGTTAGGGCCTGTCTCAGAGGCTATGTCATATTCTCCTCCTCTTCTGACTCAAAATCTCTGTTAAAAGAAGTAAAATAACTTTTCCGGTTGGGAAATCTTGCTCTGGCCCATAAGCCACTGGGCCTCTGGGAAGTGGGACAGCATGTCCGGCCTGCAGCTTCCAATGCCTTTTAGGGCTAGAATGGCCTAAGTGACTGGCTGGGCAGGTGGGGAATGGTTGGCTGGAAGAAATTCTCCAGTTCCGGAGGATCTAACTCTGAAGGCAACTGCCACTCAGCCCTGGGCATGTTGGCAGGCTGGGCCAAACCAGTGTGTTCTGGAAAGGCCAGGAATGATGTCATGGGACGCTTTGGGCTGCAACAACAGGAAACCACTGAGTGTTTATATTGGCTAGAGGAGCCCAGGCGGCTTGTTTTTTCTTTGCTTCCTCAGTCTATCTGTTTCCTCTGATTCAAATACTACGAAGAGGGACTCACTACCCAGGCTGGGGAAAGCGGAAGGGAGGCCCCCAGGAGAAATAGCCTCCTTTCCAGCCCAGAGGGCTAGATGATTGGGAGGGAAGGCCAGTTTTACTCTACCTGGGGTCTTGCCAAGGACAGACCTTAGGGTAGGGAAAGCAAAGTTGTTAGGATATACTTTGAGTACTACAGCTCCACAGAAACAACTTCAGAATTATTGTTAAGACTGAAGTTCTAAACCTGAAAGCCATCTTGGTCTTCTCCTTAGATCAAATCAGTCACCAAGTCTTATAAATTCAATTTAATTGAATCCATTTAATCAATAACAGATTTGTGTGCCAAGTGTGTTGTGTTGTGTGTATGTCTGTGTAGGTAAATAATACAAGCAGTGATGGGATACAAAGATGAAAAAGACAGTTCTTACCCTCAAGAACTTGACAATAGAATAATAGAATGGCAGTGAGATCTGTTTTGTTATATTTTTAAAAAAAGATTTTATGTATTTATTTTGAGAGAAGGAGGGAGGAAGAGAGGGAAAGAAGCATCAATGTGAGAGAAAAACATCAATTGGCCACTTCTTGAATGTGCTGCGACCAGGACCTTGCCTACACACCTCCACCATGGAGCAAACCTGCAGCCCAGGCATGTGGCCTGACCAGATTCAAACCCACAACCCTTTGGTTTATGGGACAATGCTGCAACCAAGTGAGCCACACCGGCCAGGGCTGTTATGTGTTTTTTTTTTTTTTTAATTGTTCAAGTACAGTTCTCTGCCTTTTGTTATGTGGTCTTTATATACACGATTGCTGCCTCAGTTCAGGACCTCCTGTACTTGCCCCCTGTATGCAACAGTTTAATGGGTGTCCATGTTTCCAGTCTTTCCCTTTCTCATACCTCTTCCACAATTATATCAGTCGATCTACCTCTATAGCCCTACTCTCTCCCATCAAGACTCCTAGGCAGTATGACGGGGTGGCTAAGAATGTGGTCTTGGTGCCAAGGAGAACTGTTATTTTAAAAATATATATTTTATTGATGATGCTATTACAGTTGTCCCATTTCCCCCCTTCATTCCTCTCCACCCTGCACACCCTCTTCCACCCACATTCCCCCCTTTAGTTCATGTCCATTTGTCTTAAGTTCTTTAGCTTCTACATTTCCCATACTACTCTTGCCCTCCCCCTGTCTATTTTCTGTTTACCATCTATGCTACTTATTCTCTGTACCTTTTCCCCCTCTCTCTTCCCCTGACTCCTCTGTTGCTATCCCTCCATGTGATCTCCATTTCTGTGGTTCTGTTCCTGTTCTAGTTGTTTGCTTAGATTTTGTTTTTGATTTACGTTCAGTTGTTGATAGTTGTGAGCTTGTTGTCATGTTACTGTTCAAATGTTTGATTATCTTCTTTTTCTTAGATAAGTCCCTTTAACATTTCATAAAATAAGGGCTTTTTTTAAGGAGTTATGATGAACTCCTTTAACTTGACCTTATCTGAGAAGCACTTTATCTGTTCTTCCATTCTAAATGAAAGCTTTGCTGGATAGAGCAATCTTGGATGTAGGTCCTTGCCTTTCATGAGCTGGAATACTTCTTTCCAGCCCCTTCTTGCCTGGAAGGTATCTTTTGAGAAATCAGGGGACAGTCTGATGGGAACTCCTTCATAGGTAACTGTCTCCTTATCTTTTGCTGCTTCTAGAATTCTCTCCTTCATTTTCATCTTGGCTAATGTAATTATGATGTGCCTTAGTGTGTTCCTCCTTGGGTCCA